>QEPC01007367.1:695563-706120 GCA_003113815.1 Sphenodon punctatus
GGGGGGTAGGAGGGAGGGACTGCAGCCACCAGGAGTCTAACCAGCAGGCCCCATTGTACACACAAACAGACCAGCAAGAGGACACACACCCCAGAGGAACCCGAGGCTGGAGGGAGCCAGGGACAGGCAGCAGGGGCCGGGGAGGAGGAGGCAGCGGAGGGGCCGGCACCCAGGTGGCGGTACCATGGGGGGGTCAGTGGGGGCTCCAGGAGACCCATGACCTAATCGCTATCTGGGTGACACCTGAGATGCAGGGCGAGCTGGTGATTAATGCCCGGAACAAACAGGTGTTCTCCCAGATAGCCAAGGAGATGGGGGAGGCCAGATACTACCGCCGCCCAAACAGTGCCGGACAAAAATAAAAGAACTGAAAATGGGGTTCAAGGACATCATGGACAACAACCGGCACTCTGGGCGGGCGACACGGGCCTCCCCCTACCTGGATGCGCTGAGCTGGGTGCTCCACCACAAGGGCTCCATAGTTGCCCTGTAGGAGGGGGCGCCCAGGAGGAGTGACCCGTGGCAGAGCACACACACCCTGCAGCCAGAGAGCCCTGGGCATGGCCGGGCACGGAAGCCCCAGAGGAGCTGCCAGGGACCTCGGGCACCTGTGCTTGGCACACACCCAGCCCGACCGCCGGTGGAGGGTGAGGAGGAGACAGTCACCCTGCACCTCACCGCATGCCACCATGAGGACCGGGCAGACACCAGCCCCAGCGACCGACAGGCCTCTGAGGTAACAGACACAGAGGGAGCAGGTAGGGGCAATGCAGGGCACACACATGGACCCCAAGGGGAGGGGGGCCACAGGGGGTGGAAGGGGATGGCAACAACCCCCACCCCCTGGTCCCAGATGCTGGGAAGGGGCATAGGCAGAGGGAGTTGTACAGGGGTCAGAGGGGGGAGGGAGAAACCCGAGCACGGGGATAGGAGGGGGGGGCAGGGGAACAGCACCCCACAAGCTTAACTGACCCCTCTATTGCTCTACAGAGCCACACTGGCCACGAGAGGGCCGTGACCAGGGGCCGGCCACCAGCCCAGCGGATGCGGGAGCGCCGAGCACAGGCGCGCATGCCCTGTGAGGACCTAGCGCAGGAGCTGGTCACCACCAGCATGCGGCAGACCGAGGAGATGATGGAAGTGGTCTACCGGCTGGAGGAGGGGACCACGAGGGTCCTGCAACAGGTAGAGGGGAGGGAGATGCGAAAGGACTGGTGGCTGATGAAGTGGGACATGGACTGCCAATCGAAGACACTCCAGGCCCACTCGGACTGGCAGGACTGCCGGTCTGAGGAGCTCGGCCGGAAACTGGACCGCTCACTGGAGTAGGGCACATTCCTACTTCTGCAGGCCAGGGCCTTGAGTGCCTTCATACTGGCAGCAGCCCCGCCGGGTGCCATGCCAGCGCCCGGACCCATGCCCCCTCCAGCCCCCCGGTTGTAGTACAGGCCCTGTCGATGCCGCAACCCCCGCTGCTCCAACAGCACCTGGAACCGCGGTTCAGGGGACTCATGCCCCCACAGCTCGGATGCCAGCAGCTGGCCTGCCGGGCCCCAATACGACGCAGGCAGTGCAGGAGGGGTAGGCAGGGGGCCCCCAGGGGTGGCGGTCAGGGGGAAGGGGAAGGGTCCCTGACCCTTCTGGCTGACAGCACCTCCTCCTCCACCTCAGACAAGGGGGGGTCGGTAGCCTCGGCCATCCCTGTTGGCAGAGGACAGGGACGGCCTAGGGGCAGCAGGGGATGGGGGAGGGGCAGGGGCAGGGCAGCATAGGGGATGGGGTGGAGAGGGAGCATCCAAGACCACTGAGGGTGGGGTGGGAGGAGGGAAGGACAAAGGGGCACACAGGTGTACCGGGGTCTTGGGTCAGGGATGGGGGAACACAATAAATGGTATTAGCACACCTAACCATGCCCGAGTGCTTTCTTTCCTACAGGTGCATACCCCCTCCCCGGCCTCACAGATGTCTCGCACCAGGCATGACCCGGTTGTGTGCCCCACCCCAAGGTACCCAACATTGGGGGTACCCTAAGCAGGCCCCCAGGGCTCGGGCCACTGCACCTCCCTGTGCACGCGTGTGCAGTCATTGCTATCTCCACAGGCAGGTGTGTATGCGTGGGACTGTCCGGCCTTGCATGCCAGCAGCTGTGTGCTGGCCGCTCCCTTCGCATCCCTCCACAAGAGCCTCATTGTTCCCATCCAGCTGTTATCTGTCGGCCTTGGCAGCCCCTGTCTGCCTGTCCAGCCCCCTGGCCCCGCATCCCATGCTGCCCCCACGGCCGCTGTGGCTCAGACCCTCCTGGAGCTGTACCATGGTGGCTGCATCCCAGCCCGAGGTCCCTCTTGGAGGCTCAGTTGCCTCTGTCCATGCCTGGACCACCCGCAAAAGCATGGCCCTGTGCAACCTGTGGCATTCGCCGATTGTTCAGTGCAGCCTGCACTCCCTGCCCACCCGGTCAGATGCCTATCAGTGCCTGAGCTTTGGTATGCTGCTCTTCGGCTATGTCGTGACCACTGGTGACTGCTGCGTGCACTTTGAGGATCTGGGGCTCGCCCCCTTCCCTGAGGGGTGCTTACTAGTCACGTTGGGGGGCCTAGCAGCTTGGAGTCCTGCTGAGATGGCCTCTGCTTAGTGTGTGTTTGCCTTCCCAGGATATGCGACCTGCCTGTGTGAGGGTGGCCCTGCCATGTCCGTGTCCTACGTCATCAGAGTTCAGGGCGCCTGTGGGTATCTGCGCTCCTGCGGGGCTGCCTACTATCATCTTCTGGAGCTGTCCCACCTGGCCTGGCCCCCTGCGACCGACTATGGCTTCCCCCCCTCAGGTCCGGAGCTGGCAGCCCTGTCAGAGGTGTGCAGTCACTCTGATGTGCAACTCAGGATGAGCTGTGCAGTTCCCTTCAAGTCCTTCTACCTGATCTGCTTCCACATGGCCGGCCGTGGCTTCTGCTGGGGACTGTGGCAGTGGTCCCGCTATGTGCACCTGCTGTCAGTACCGGCCCCTCCATCTGATGGGAGCCCCTGCAGCTGGGTGTAAGGTGCTCTGGGCCCATCTGTCTGCCTCCTCAGTGTCTCCATTCCATCAGTGGCCTGGGTGCTTGCGCCACCGCCTGATGCCTCTTCCGGATGGCTGGACCCCCTGGTACCCGCTGCCGCCCGGACTGGGCCCCGTGCCCCCCTTGCTGCTGCCCCTTCTCCCGCGCCCTGGCCCCATGCGCTCCCGCTCTGTATGGCTTTGCGCCAGGCTGGTGCCACTTGTGTCATCAATAAACACCTGTTGTGCTTCACTGTGCCTTGTGTTGCCTCCTGTCTCCTTGGGATGATGGGTCCCCCTTGCCCGCTGGGGTCCTGCCCCCTCCCCCTCCTGGTGGATTGGCCATGCCATCCCCTCGCCCCCCGCTTCCCCACCTCCCATGCATCCAATCGACCATGGGGTTCCCTGTCCCCCCATGGTGTGTGCCTCCCTCTGTCCCCCTGCCCGGATCCCCTTTGTTGCGTGGGTGTGCTGCTTCGTGTGTGTGTGCGCACTTCTCGTTTTGAAGTGCGCATGCCTTCTGAGCAGCTGCTGTTTGTGAGCGTTGCTCGCACTACTGCTCCCTCCACCCCTCCCTTTATGTTTCCCTTCCCTGGACAGGGCCCTCTGCTGTCCTTGGCTTCGTTTGCTCTCTGGTGGCCATGTTTGCGTCCGCGCAACCCCAGTGCCTTGTGGGGCTCCCACCGTGGTTCTGGCCACCGCGTCACATCTGTTGGGTTCCCCCAGTCTGGGTTCATTCTAGTTGGCCCAGGGCAGTGGTGCCACCCCTGTCATGTCTGTTGGGGCCGCGCGGCTCACCACGGCCCGCGGTGAAGCCATTCACAATGGGGTGGGATTCACTGTGGTGAATCTCACCGCATCACATCTGAAATCACCCAGGCATAAATGACCACCAAGGGTTTTTAAAGGGTGGTTAGCGTCATGTCTGTTTTCACCCCAAAAGTTTAGTTTGGGAGACAAAATATAGGGTTTTCCTTCTGTTGGATGGATTACCTGATGTTTCCATGCAGTGTCTTTGCCTATAGGAGCACCAAAACTCCAACCTTTCCATTTCTTTTCCAAACCTTTACCAGGAGGACTACTAGAGTAACTGCCAGATTTGTTTATCTACTTTGGTAATAATGAGGATGGGCACTGTATATTGTTCATATCAAGAATTTAGTTATTTCCTCAAAGGGCCCCATTTGGTGTGGTTCAGCTGCTCTGCTTTGAGACAGATGTGTCAAGGGTTCCAGTTTCTGTGCTGCTCTCTGCTTCCTCAAGCCCCTTTCCAACAGCTGTCTTATAAAATTAGTGGGCATTTACACTTACACACACCCAGTCTCTTTCTCGCTTTCTCTTCCCCCTCCCCCTCCTCCCCATTTTAAATCTGAAACATGTAGGCAATGACTCAGTTCCATTGCAGGTATAGGGTCGGATAATCTAAGGCTACCAAAAATTTCAAATATTACTCACAGGTAATAGTTTAGCTATTTCTTTCAGCTCTACCCAGGTCCCATAGTCCAAGGTCACTGAGTCCTTGAAGAAGATATAAGAAGCTGTACCACATCTCAGAATCAAGAGTGCCCTGGAGGGAGCTACAGGTATTTGACGGCTAAACAATAAACACAGTCGCACAAGGTAGTGGACATCACTTACAAGGAGAGGAGCATTCTGAGGTCCTGCTGAAACTTCAAGATACACAGCACCACATCAGGAAGTAGTCTGCATAGGTCTCATTTGATGTAGGGAGAAAATAATCCCTCAATCTTGGTTTTCCCCAAGTTCAAGCATCTTGAATCCAGTAGCTGCTTTATTATTATTAATTGTTTATAGAGTACTTTCAGTGTTCTAAGTGCTTTAACATCCTTATCTATTTCACCCCACAACAACACTGTGACCTTGGTCATTGTTATTCTCACAGATGAGGAAACATTGTTACAGATGGGGAAACTGAGGCTGCGAGTTAGTGACTTGCCTAAGGCCACTGAACATATGGCATAGATGAGATTTGAATCCTGGACTCCCATGATCCAAGTTCAGTGCCACAACCACTAGACAACATGGGCTATGGCCAGGGTTGCTTTCTGACATGGCAGAGGCAAACCTTGAATTACAGACAATTCTAGATGTCTGCCTTCCCCTTCTCAGCCCCACTGACATACCTTTCCCTTCCTTGGAATTTTCCTCAAATGGCACCCCCTGTGTTCAGCCCATCCCCATAAACTATGCTATGGTGTGCCCATATTTTATCTCCATATGCAATTTGTCTTCTGATTGCCCTTGAGAGAATGTGTGTCATGAAATAGCCCTAGGCCAATAGTGATAACAGCAAAATTGGTTAAGTTAATTTATGGGGAGGAGTATAATGGAAATATTTCATGAATAGCTTCAACTTTCTTTCTCAAAATAATGTTCCGACAGGGGACTGACAGTTGACGGCTATGTTCGCTCACTAGTAACCTTGTTGCAAGTTTTCAGAAGAAAGATGTTCTTCTTCACTTGGCTTGTCTGCACTTTGTAATATTTTTTCCTTTTCTCAGAGCCGGAACTGTTATTGTTACATTTTAAAAATATTTCTATCATGTATTTCTTCTTTGAAATAATTAATTTTTCTTTGCAACACTTGGCTGATAACATGTCATAATGTAGGCTGCCAAGTGCCAAATGACTCTCCAAATCGTTCAAGCATTCAAAAGCGAGATAAACCATTCATCTAGATAAAATCTTGTCTGACAAGTCAAGCTCAAGGAATCTCAGTATAATTATATGGTGTTAATGAAGGCCATGTATACAGGCAGTTCTCACGATTAACCTCCATGTTAGTCTATCAACAGTAATACAGATCAGACATTTTAAGTTAGAACAAATACATAGATTTATTTTTTTTAAATCCACAACTTTTCATAGAAACAGAAGTTTGTGTCTTTTGTAATGGCTCATTAAATTATACCCTTCATTAAGATGCCATTGTTCTGTTACTGTTAACCACTGTTTTGGAGCAGGTGTTTGTTTGGAGTCCAACAAACAGGCAATTTTTTGCTTTACAAAGAGAATTGTTTGGTGTCTAATGTAGCAGCTAATATAGCCTATTAATGCTTTATTTGGTGTCTTTGTGTCTGTGCCTGTCTACATTTAAACCAATTTAAAACGTATGGACTTCTATTTATTTTATTTTTAAAAAAGCAAATGGTATGATTAATGGTCATTACTCAGAAAGCATTCTTAATGTCAGGGTTTGATTAAATTTTAATCATTTATGATAATTTGCTTTGACTATATTTTTATTTTCTTGGGCTGAGAGCAACGTAAGAAGTTTTGTTTGATTTACTTTTTTCTTTCAGGTTAAACGGCACTGATTCGGGACAGAGACCTCAATCATGTCTTCCTACAATTATGAAGTTACAAGAGGGTGTGAATAATGTATTACACATAAAAAGCCCATTATGTTTACTTTTCATGTCTCGGGAAGATTATAGGTTGTGCAAAGCTGCCCTCAGAGAGAACAAGAAATTAAAAGAAATTAGAAGAGTTACAATGGTGGAGTTTTTGAGGGGGCCTCACAGGGGAACAATCAGGGGAGTCATGTGCAGGAAGGGGGTCTATGATAGAATGCTAGCTAGGGTGAGTTCTTTCAGGATTAGCTCCTTGGCTGGCTAGTACCCAACAATTAATAGACATCACTAGAATATACAACTGAGCTCTCTATTTAAGTTCAGTAAATCCCTGACTTGGAGATGGGCATGAAGCAGGGAAGGAAATGACAGTACCTCAGGAGTACTGGATAGTGTTTGGAGACTGCTCCTTGAGAGAAAGCTCAGGGAAATGAGAACTTTTATGTTTTTATGTTTTGTAAAGTTTGAGGAATGCTGTTTGTGTGTATGGGGGGGGAGGGGGGAGTTGCCTGCTGCTCAGGCACCCAGGTGGGTGGGTGGTGTCTACTTGAAGCACTGTAAATAAAACACTTTAGGTGAAGAAATATGGTGCCTGATTGTGTTTTGTTTGTATACCACTGAACAGCATGACAGGCCTGTTCTGACATAAGTCTATGCAGGTCCAAACCCTTGCTCCTTCATACTCACCCACAGGACAGCCAGATTTTTTTGTCCCCCACATCACCACCCCAGTATAGTTTACAGTGCTATATGCCTTTCTACTTTGGAGCTTCTCAATATCAGTTCCCTTCATGTGCTCACTCTTGGGCACTTACTACTAGTATTAGCAGTATATTTATATATCACCAGCAATGTACCTGGCACTGAACAATCAATTAGGAACAGGTCCCTGCCCTGAGGGTCTTACAATCTAGGATGTACAAAAGAGGGGAGACAAAAACATAGGGAGAGACAGAGATACGTTTATGAAGTTGAGAATTCACAGATGCATGTACTTAGCTTAGTTATGGGGGAAATGAGGACCCTGAATGATAGGACAGGAGAGGGAACATCGGTGAGCAGCTTATGTGGGTGCACAGCTTCCTACCTAGGTCTCTGCCTTGACTCTCCTGGTCAGTCAGATAAATCAATAAGGAAAACTTTGCTGAGGCAAACTCCCAGGTTCTACCCTGACAACCCTCTCTGTCAGTTTTAGGTTCAACCTTTTAAAGCTTGATGCTCTCACCTGGCCAATGGTATCCTTACAAGCTCCAGCCAGGAGTAATTAATCACCCTTGTTAACTGGACTTCAACAACCTCCAAAGAGATCACCTTTCAAGGACCTACCAAGGCCCATACAAGGCCTCAGTGCAAATACTCATGGGTGATCAGAGAGAACACTACACATTGCTTGAGGGAGGAGTTACCAGTACTGGGGCAAAAGAAGGCAGGCTTTCTAGCAAGGATAGGGTTTCCATAAATTATCAAGTGAGAATCACCTCCACTTGACACTACATCATGGAAGGAGGTAAGGGTACCGTTGTGGTGCTTAAAGACCATACTCTTTATCAAATTCCAACAGTTGGGGGGAAATCCCCTCCTAAAACAAGGAACAGCTCAGATTACATCCTTCCATGTGACAATCCTCCCTCCCCCCCATAGGTCTAGCCCCCCACTCTCCACCCCTAAGACACCCAGGTCCTGAGTGTGCCTGTGCCTACAGGAGTCCTGTAGTAGGGGTATGCACTAGGGGCCCATGAGGTTTTAGTTTTCATTTTTCATTTTTGTTATTTAAATCTGTCATTTTGGTTTTCAGAAATATCAAATTATTGTTTTTGTTTTTGTTTTCCATTGATTTAAATTGAAAACACATTTTCAGCTGTAACATTTTTGTTTTTCACTATATGTGGCTGAAACCTGGGATGCATACACCTACAATGGAAGGCATTAAGTGTACCAGATTTCAAAATGATTGAATAAAGGAATCCAATTTTAGAGGCCACTGAATTATTTTATTTTGCAAGATTCTTCATATGCATTCTTAGCTGTAATGTCTTTGCCTCACATCTTTTTTTTTAATTGTATTTTTATTGATATTTTCAAATTTAACACAGATTCATAACTATTACAAATGTTGTCTTGTCATATATTTTTGTAATAACAGTATAAACATTTACCACATGTAAAACCAGCGAAAGTAATTGTGCGTGTGTTACACAAGAGTACTAGATGGCACCTTTATCTTGGAGCAATGTTGATTAGGAGTTTTCAGTGGTACCCTGTCATCACTGGTCAATTAGAACTGAGTGTCGAATAACACTTTTATATTTTTTACCCAAGACAATTCCTTGTCTAAAGCTTGCACTATGGGTGCCCATGTTTCTTTAAAGCTGTTTAATTTCCCATGCAGCCCTGCTTGCAATTTTTCCATTGTGAACATGAAAATCAGCCTTTGCAGCCATTCATTCATCTGTAGCTCTCTTTGATCCTTCCAATGTCTGAGGATTATATTGATGGCGGCTAGGAATATCATTTTGCAAGATTGGGTTTTCCCTTCCAAGGCTTCCCCCTTCGGGAATAGGCCCAGAAGCTGTCTCTTATACACATCTAGATGTGTATAAGAGACAAGTCTCCCCACTCTCCACAACCCCTCCAACAGATCGCTCTGTTCCCTGGCCCTGTATATCTTGTTCTATTGGGGGTTAGATAGAATCTCATAGTCAGTTTTATTTGAGCCTCTTTAATTTCTAGGGAGGAGGCACACTTATGCATATGTTCCCAAATGATTTTAGCTTCCTGTTCTCCCAACTCTTTTTTTAGATCTTTACTCCACCTTTCAAGATAGGTAGTCTTGTTACTGTAGAGTATAGATTTGAGTTCTTTATATAATCTCCCCATTTTACCAGCAGTTTTACTTTTTTCAAATAATAGTTTTTCTATTTTATATGGTTCTCTCCCATAATTTTCTCCTGCTTGATGTGCTCTACACAGACCTTTTAACTGCAAGTACTGGAGAATCTCCACCTTTTGTTGTGTTAATGTCTCCATTTTGTGTATGGGAATAAATCTCCCTTTACTGAATAATTGGTGCATTTTGGTTACTCCTCTCGTTTTTAGATTATTTCTCAAATCCGGAGTTAGTTGTAGCAGTTTGGCCTCTTTCGTATCAATGGGGGTGTATGGGGATCTCCCTTGTGTGATTTTTGCCTTTTTTTGTATTTTCCTCCAATTTTTTAATACGGGTCCTACAAAGGGGTGTTGTTTTGCTAAGACAGGTTGACCATCGTTTCTATCCACTGTTACATTTTTTAGCGTCTCCGCTTGCATGACCGTCCTTTCTATTTCCACCCAGTCTTTGGCATCCGATTGTATATACCAATCTGAAAGTACACCCAATACTGCTGCTTTGTAATATATTTCCAGATCTGGTAAATGTATCCTTCCTTTGTCCCTTGTTTTCATAAGGGTTATTTTTTTCATTATTGGTTTCCTGCCATTCCAGATTAAATTGTTTAACATATGGTCCCATTTCTTAAAGAAGGTCTCTGGTAGAGGAATTGGTAGTGTGGTAAATCTATATAGTATCTTAGGGAGTGTTATCATTTTATATAAGTTTATTTTCCCCTACCATGTCACCATCAGATTCCTCCATGGCCTTACTTCTTCTTCCAATTTATTTAGTAAGGGGACATAATTTTTTCCGTATAGATCTTTAGTATTTCTGGGTAAAATAATCCCCCAATATTTTAAGCCTGCATTGCTTATTGGAAAGGGCGAGGCCTTTGCAAGGTGTTGTTCCTGTTGTTTATCTTTGCCGAATACCAATGCACATGACTTCTCTCTATTTATTCTATATCCAGAGATTTCGCCAAACTCCGCAAATACTTTTAATAGTTCTTTGCATGAAGTCTCTGGCTCAGTCATATAGAGAAGTAAGTAATCCATAAAAAGGGGAAGTTTGTGTTCCTTCCCTTCAATTTCCACCCCTTTAATTTTATCATTTTGGTGGATCGCATTTGCCAGTACCTCCAAGACAATGTTGAACAGAAGCAGGGACAGGGGGCATCCCTGCCTAGTCCCCCTCTGTAGCTGAAAGATCTCAGAGAGTTCCCCATTGATTAAGATTTTGGATTGAGGCTTTTTGTATATAGTTTTGATCCAATTTAGGAAGTT
>QEPC01007367.1:723857-773386 GCA_003113815.1 Sphenodon punctatus
CTTTCCTTAGATTGAAATCCCAAATACCATTGGATTTCCTTCTCATTTAACATCATGGCAGACTAAGGATGAATGTGGAAAAATATGTAATGTATCATTCTTGATATTTTTGAGCCATTGAATTGTGCATATGTTAAGCTTTTACAAGCTTTTTCTTAAGATAGAAATGTTTTAAGATCACGTAACTTTGATTGGCTATCAATACCATTCTATGTAAGCTACTGATACTTTCTATTTATATTTAAGTAATCTTTGCATATATTTTTATATTCCAAAAGTCTCATGTTTCTTTATTTATAAATGTATTGTCATTTTACAATACTTGCTTTGCTAGCTGGTTATCAAAGTGAAGTGTAAACTCATATTATACAATTTGGGAAAAAGTGTAGCCCAATCCAGTATGACCAGTTCATCTGGGAAACTTAGCTCACTTTCCCTTTGTAATTTATGAGAAATACGCAAATATGACACAAGTAGGGGTGCCATCCACCAAGCCCTGGCTGGACCTCTGCTGCTGCTCCACTGATACCTGGCAGCCTGCAACACCTGGGCTCTGCTGCTGCTGCTGAGTCTCAGATGGCCAGCCATGCCCCCACAGGCACCTCCAGGGGCCAAGCGCCAAGACTGCCTGCCTGGGAAACCTGGGGTGCCAAGCCCAAAGTCTTCCCGGTCTCTGCTGCTGCTTTGTCTCCGATGGCCTGCCATGCTCCCATGGGCACCCCTGGAGCTAGCCTCTGCCGCGGCCAAGCTTTCTGAATGTTTGGGGGGGTCTGAACTCCTCGGGACCGAACTCACAAACCGGAACTAAGTTTTCTGACCAAACAGCTGAACATCTGAACATTCGAACTCCGATCTGTTCGCACATCCCTACTCCTAGAGGCTCCCCTGGTGGAGGAGTACACACTTTTGGTGCCCAATACTGCCAAGCTCAATGCCCTATATGAACTTTGGACACAACCTGAGGTACAGTCACCTTTAGGGCACGGTGATTCAATTGACCCTCACTACATGGTGCAACAGTATATGCTTGCCAGGAGTTATAGAGAAGACATAATTGAGTGGGAGTTTTATGCAGAAGGTGCTGGGTTACCAAACCTCACCAACCAACAGCCATGAATACTACATTGAACTTTGTGCTTTGAAGTTCCTGTTGCTGTGAGTGGATTTCACCCACGGATTAGCATTAGTTTGTAACATCCCCACCCCCTCTGGGACTGGCACCTCAGCCTGCTGCTGCGGACCTGTATTTGGGATCTCTGCCTGGACCTTTGTGCTTTGAACTGTCTGTCATTGTGAGTGATTCACATTTGTTTAGGACAGCCCAGATTGGGTGTCCTAACCCAGCGGACTCTTCCATGGGACCTGCATCCAGGAGCTCTGCATTTGACTGTGCCACCTGGACCTCCAAAGTAAGTGATCTGGGGTCTCTTGTTGCGTACTGCTTGTGGACTGGACTGGAAACAATTTATTTTTGCAAACTACTTCCGGTGTGGTGACTCCATCCATATCTCTCTGACCCCAATCTTGTCACCATCATCCATGCATTTGTCACCTTGAGACTGGATTACTGTAATGCCCTCTATGTGAGACTGCCCATGGTGATGGTCCAGAAGCTGAAGCTGGTGCAGAATGCCATGGCCCATCTTCTTACAGGGATGGGCCACCAGGAGCACATTCAACCAGTGCTCTAGGCTCTGAACTGGCTTCCGGGCCCAATTCAAGGTGCTGGTTTTAACCTATAAACCATCCTTAAATGGCCTAGGGCTGGCCTATCTAAGGAACTGCCTCACTTCCCATACCTCAGAGTGGCCCTGTGATTGTCACGGGGTGCCCCCCTGGAGTTTCCCTAATAAGGATCGATGGGGACCGACAGGTGGGAATTCTTGACAGCCGCACCTGTGTTGTGGAACACACTCCAGGTGGTTGTCCATATCAGCCCTAATCTTCTCACCTTTCAGTGCCAATGTAAGGCATGGCTCTTCAGCTGGACTTTCGATGATGGGGAGGGGTTTAGGATTTATGGGTGTGTGGGTATTTGCACACCAGAATGGGTTTATTTATTTTTATTTTTACTGTTCTTGTAATTCAGATGTATATTTTAATGTGATTTTATTATAGACTATAAGCTGCCTGAGGCAGAAGTAGGTGGCATAAAAAATATTATCATTATTTATTTGGATTTATACCTCACCTGTTTCCAAAGACTCAAGAAAAAGTATCCTCCATGGACTTACCCAATTCTTTCTTGAACCCAGTTATACTTTTGGCCTTCACAACATCACATGGCATTAAAATCCCAGGGTAATACAACTGGGCGTTGGAATAAAAAGTGCTTCCTTTGGTTTGTTTTTATTCTACTGCCTGTTAATTTCAGCCATTTTCCCCTTTTATTGACAAGATACATAGAGACCTGGATATGCTCATTATATTGTCCATGACATTAGTATTAAGTACTTTTTTCCATTCTTAAATATAATATTCAAGAGCCATTATATAGCCTTCATCTCCTTTCTTGATTTGGTCTTGAGTATTTCAGGTCATTACAAATGAAGAAAAGGAATTGATTTCAATTAACAATGAAATGTAGCAATAGCATCCTCAGGGGACATTTTCTCTTACCTACATGTGCTTTTCTGCCACTTTTCAAATCCATAAAGAAACTCATAAAAATTCTCTCATATTATAAAAACTGTACAGACGATCCAACTGCAGAATTCCTGCACAGTTCTTTAACTGTTTCCTATGCTGTAGGTTTAACATTACAGATCACTATTTAGAACTTTTGTATTAGATTGCTTCTTCATCTTGCTACTGTTTGCATTCTTCTTTTCTCAGTTATTATTCTTATATTCAGATTATCATCTAAATATATCAGAAATGGGTATTTGCATAACTGTTCAGTCATTTGATTTCTTGTTTTCTTCAGTTTTGTTATTTGTTTGAGTGGTTCAGTTATTTGGTTATTCAATTCAGTTATTCAGTTGTTCCAGCAGTATTATTTAGAGTTATTACGCACGTGCAAAAAACCAAATAGGCCAAGTAAGTGAATACCTGAATAAACCAAACGCCTAGAAACTAAAAAGTGCAACATGGTGGATATCTGATTGAAGTAGGATGAATATCCACTCCATTGGATTCATGTTGAAATAGGGCTGAAGTGGCAAATCCTTTTTCCATTCTGCTATTTCATTCCGCCATTTCGGAATTGTCTTTGACTTCCCGCAGCTTTTCTGCCAGCATTCCAGTAATTCCACTGGCATTCCACTAATTCAGAAACAGTTGGAACAATCTCAGAAATTGTCCGAACAATCTTGGAAACTCTCAGAACACGCATTGTTCTGTTACTTTGCAGTTCAGGTGGAAATTGCAGAAGATAGAGATTGTCGGAACAAACATTGTTCCACTATTTTCACAGCTGGTGGAAGTAGCGGAATGAAAGTAATGGAATGAACGTCTCTATAACACCATGCCACTCAGTGCGGAAGAGCTTTTACCATCGGAAAAAGTTACTGCAGCAGCATGCCGTTGCACCCCTATTTTGAAGAAATGAATTTGGCAATTAATATATTCACTTCGCAAATATATTGGGTGAGAGGGGTGGGGTAGTAAGTACAAATAAATAAATAAATAAATAGAATTATTAATAAAATTAATTCCACTCCTAACTAGATATCAGCCATATCGGCACCATTTTTTTTAAAAAAGGGCAGCCAGTCTGCGCATGTTCAGAGTGGCTTTCCTTTTCCAAAATGGCTCCAATACTGTCGGCACCATTTTGGAAAAGATCACACATGTACTCAACAGCCCTGGTGGCCATTTTGAACATGCAAAGTACTTTTATTTAATATTTTTCTAAAAGTCACTTGTGCACGCACATTGACTTTTTAAAATTATTTTTAATTTTAAAAAACCAGGAAAAAAACAAACAAAAATAAATACGTTGTTTACAAAAATCCGCCAAAACAAAGGGGTTTTGCTAAACTAAAATGAAAATGAATGACGTGCATTCTGCACACCCCTAACTTTTGGTAATTCCTCCTAGACAGGAGTAGCCACATATCACAGAATGTTCCTTACATGCTGCTTATGTTTGCCTGTGTATGATCACAAGTTCACTACATAACTTTCATCATTTCCCTTATTGATCCTTGTTTTCGCTCTTTATTGTTAGGAGGCATGGTGGGGTATGGAGATCCTTCCCACGCCACCAAGTCTTTCCATGGCAGCTTCTGCGGGGATGGGACAGGAGGAGGCAGGGAGGTGCAACAACCCAGTCCCCGGGGTCTTTCTTGGGGTCACGTCCCTGGGTACCTGATGTGGTGGGGCGGCCAGGGGAGGCCGGGGGCAAAGACACCAATGCAGTGGTGGAGAGCATGCAAGCCGTGCTGCGCAGGCACGAGCATGCGTTAGCTCAGGGAGAGCCCCAGTGCTCCGAGTGCCTCAGTACAGCAGCAGAGAAGGGCCCTGGGAGGGGCCAGAACACTTAAAAGCCTGGTGAATAGGGAGAAAATACACCAGTGAACAGTGATCTGAGCTCGAGACTGGCCTACTTACTTGTGGTATTGTACAAGTGTGGAAGTGTTGTGGTGTTCTGGGTGATACTGGTGTGAGTGCTGTGTGTGTGCTTGCTTGTGTATCTATATCCCTGGCTGAGTGTGTGAGTGATAGAGAAGGCTGCCCTCTCCTCTGTACATCTTAACCTCTTCCTCTCATCCTCTGTGGCACTGTCCCTTTCCCCTTCAGTGTGTATGGTCCTTCCCTCCTTCCCTTCTCTCACCAACCCCGAGTCTCTCCCCCAATACTTTCCTACATGATCTACCTGCCCCAGATACCCTTTCCCGGAGAGTTGAGGTGTGTGGCAAAGGCCCAGCATATTGGGTGCTCAGTCCTATGATGATCTTGCCTGCCTTTCTTGGAAAGGCTTAGGGCTATATAGGATCCTGAGGACATCACCGTTTCTACAATTGAGTATCCGTGCTGGGTCACATGTGTGTGGTGATTTCCCTTCCTTTCCCTGGTTTGCTGCATTCTGATGCCAGAAACGGTTGTGAAAATACTGGAAAGTAACTGGCAGAAAAAAACCCCAAACTACTGAAAATTACCAAAAACGAATGAAAATGGCAGACAATCACAGGCAGCAATCTCAACAACAGCAGAAGCATGAACTCAATGGATAGTGAGGAAATACCAATGAAGAGTCGCAAGGGATCCCTAAAAGCAGGTATTTCCTGATGGTATTGGAATAGTCATTTTCACCTCAGCTCTATATGCAACTTGAAGACTGAATAGGCTTTTGATGGATGTGCTTTTCACTGCTGGTGCCTGCAGTGACCTCATACATCCTTGCTGACACCTTTTCTGTTTTAACATTGCAGTATGTCATACTATTTTTGTCAAACGCAGCAGCCTGTGCTCAGCAAAAAAATACGCAGATTTTTACACTCCTACCAATCCCAATTAATCCTTCCAAGGATATGTGGGAACTATAGAATAAAATAATTTTACTAAAGCTTAGTACGTTCTGTACTAGAGGCAGGTTATGTTAATATATTTTTTAAAATATCTGAGCTGTGTGAGGGGGAGATCACTTTGCTTATACCATGGGCTAATTTGAACTTGTAATCAAACATGTGTAACGACCAAATGCAGACCACCAGGAGTAAAGACCTCATCTGTTCACAAGGGTCAGTGTTCACTTCATTTCCCCCATTGCTGCCAGTTGGGAAAACAAAGTTAACATGGGTCCCTGTCTATTACATAGGGTCATCATCTGCACCATCATTTTTACTAGCATATCCTTAATTATTCCATTTCAGTATCTGTTCCAACATCTTACATGCCACTGAGGTTAGGCTTGGAGGTCTATAGTCACCTGGATCATTTCTACTTCCTTTCTCAGAGATAGGTAGTACATTTGCTATTCTCCAAGCACAAGGTACCACTGTTAAATTAATTAATTTATTCATTCAATATCCTAGCTAACAGGTCTGACATTTCATGTGCTAGTTCCTTAAATATTATTGGATGCAGATTATCAACTCCTTCTGATTTGAATATGTTAAGTACTTCGGGTTTTGCCTCTACACGTGCTGAGATAATCTCCATTGTTCTGCAGGGTTCCATTCTGTCTCCATTGTTATACAATCTATATATGCAGTCCTGGGGGGAGGTCGTGAGGGGGTTCGGGATGCGGTGTCACCAATATGCTGACGACATTCAGCTGTACCTCTCTTTTTAAATGGACCCAGACCCTGCTGTCTTGGTGCTATTCCAGTGTTTGGAGGCCATGGAGGAATGGATGTGGCAGAGCAGACTGAAGCTCAACATCGATAAGATGGGGGTGATGGTGGTGGGGAGAGCGAGGGAGGTGTTGGCCCCCCCTGATTGGGGGGGTTCGCCCTCCTATAGCTCAGCAGGTTCAGAGTTTGGGGGTGGTATTGTACGTGGATCTCCACCTGGAACAGCAGGTGGAGGTAGTTGTGAGGGCTACCTTTCGCCAGCTGTGTCTGGTGTGGAGGCTGCACCCATACATATCTGGCCCGGACCTGGTCCTCCTCATCCATGTCTTCGTCACCTCAAGGCTGGACTACTGCAATGCGCTGGGGCTGCCCTTGTTCCTGGTTCAGAAGCTGCAGCTA
Source organism: Sphenodon punctatus (assembly GCA_003113815.1). NCBI lineage: Eukaryota > Metazoa > Chordata > Lepidosauria > Sphenodontia > Sphenodontidae > Sphenodon > Sphenodon punctatus. The sequence goes on from QEPC01007367.1 coordinate 730,496, forward strand.
GTGCAGAATTCAGCGGCCTGGCTCCTTTTGGGGACGGGCCGTTGGGAGCACATAACACCAGTGATCCGGACTCTGCATTGGTTGCCAGTAGCATGCCGAGCCCGGTTCAAGGTTTTAGTATTGATCTATAGGCCCTTCATGGTCTGGGCCCCTTGTATCTCAGGGACCTCCTCGCCCTCCGTGCCCCAGAGAAGCTCTTTCAGTCTGTTGGGGGTGTCTTCTTGGAGGTCCCCCGTGTTAAGCAGGGGCCACAATGGAGAGGGCATTCTCGGTAACCGAGCCGCACCTTTGGAACTCCCTCCTGAAGGAAGCTTGCCTGGCCCCAAGCCTTTTAACGTTCTGGCAAAATTGTAAAACCTGGCTGTTCACCCAGGCCTTTGGGGAGAGGGGTGGGGTTTTATTCCCCTTCATCCTTATTTATTGTTTTATTTTGTTGTTGTTCCCTAGTCCTGTTTTAATGGTTGGAACTTCTTTTAGTGTTTTAATGTATTTTATAGATGGGTTTTATATTTGTATTTTATTTTTTATTGTAAGCCACCCCAAGCTGTTTTAGGAGAGGCAGGGTAAAAATCCAATAAATAAATGAATCCCACACTCATCATCAGTCACCTTGTTTTCAGAACAATGTTCCCTATCACTATCCTTATAAAAAAAACAATACAAAGTATTCATTTACCATTTGGGCCATGACTACATTATCATTGATCTTTACTCCATCTTTACTGTACAGCGGCCCCACTTGTTCCTTTCTTGTTTTCTTATTATTTATGTAACTATAAAAACCTCTGACTGTTTAGCTGAATTTTCTGGGCAAGGTCTAACTCAGTTTGACTTTTAGCAAGTCTCTATTCCTACATATTCTAACCTCATAGAGGTACTTTCCTTTACTAATCAACCCATTTGTCCACTCTCTGTAGGCTCTCTGCTTATTCCTGATATCCTGTTTGATGAATTATTGAACCCATTTGGTTGAGAATGCCTTCCAACCATATATTTCCCCTTTCTAAGTATGCAAATTTCAGATACCTTCTGAACCTTGGACTTGAAGAAATCCCAGCCATCCTCCACATTACGACTCAGAATTTCCTCAGTTCAATTTATTTCCCTAATTAGTTTCCTTTATTTCTCAAAATCTGCCGTTTTTAAAAATAAAAAACTTGACTTATTGTTTAATTAGATATCTCTCCAACTAAATGAATGCATGATCACTAGAACCAAGATTATCCCAAATACTCAAGTTACCTATGATATCTTTGCTATTTACTAGAACCAAATCTTGAATAGTATCTCCTCTGGTTGACAGAGTAATCTGACTAACTGTTATGGGGGGGTGGGGGAGAAAGAGCCTCACTCACTCTCTACCGAGTGTCAGGTACTCCTTGGACCCCTAAGAATCTCTCTGGGTATAAATGCCCATCAGGATAGTATTTGGACCCTTCCCACTGCAGAGAGTGTAAGGAAGTTAGGTCGCTATCATCATCAGGCCTGGGGATGCAAGGATCTTGTGGTTCCCTACCATACACAATCAATTGCAAACACCTCAGGGAGAGTTCGGAGGGGGGGAGCACAGTGTCCCAGGAGAGTGGTGGAAGGAGGAGTATGGGGGCCCAGGATCCAGGGAGGATAGGGAGCAGGGGGAGGATCTTAAACACCTGGGGAATAGGATCTTACACACAGGGGAATAGGGAGCCCTAAGCCAGGGGAAAGGGAAGGGGGAAGCTCTCTCCATCTTTCACTCACTCATTCACTCACAGATTCAAAGGGAAGGAAGGAGGGAAACAAGGGGGTAAACTCACTACACGTGTATAGCCCAACACACTTCAAGATCAGACAGGGAACAACAGGCAAGAATACCAGGGCCAATCCAGACAGGAAAACCTGATCACCAACACTGCTTGCAAGGCAGAGCTGGGTTAAGTAGTCCTGTCATTAGTGTCTTCAGCTGGAGGCTTCGCCTGCAGGCGTGCTGAGCACCGCAGGGTCCTAGATTCCATCCCTGTTCCACTAGGGCCGGGTGCAGCTGCTGGCATGGGAGTCGCTTCAGGAGGTGGGGGCGCTGTAAGCGGTCTTTCTGCAGCTGGCTCTGTGGGACCCATCTGCTGGGACAGGGTCCCAAGGGAGGCTAGGGGTGTTATCAGGGGCAGGGTGGCTCGGCGACAGCGGTGGAGCCCCATGACTGTATGCCCCCACCGAGGCCCCCGTTGATGACACCCCAAAGGGCCTGGTTTCCAGGGGTAGCGAACATTAAATCACCACACTAAGTGGTGGGCCTGGACCTGGGATGCAGGTTCCCAGGTCTGGTCATCGGGGCCAAAACCCACCCAATCCACTAAATACTGGAGTCAACCCTTGTGGAGTCGGGAACCCAATAAAGACTGCACCCCGTATTCAGGTCTTTCTGGGGATATGGAAACTGGGTCGGGGGGAGCATCCTGGGTAGGGTAGAGTGGGGGGTAGGCCAATTTCAGTAACGAAACATGAAATGTCGGGTGGATCTTTAGGCGTGGTGGCAGACAAAGCTTATAGGTCACGTCATTGAGCTGACATTCTATGGGGAATGGGCCAATGAATTTGCTGTCCAATTTATGAGAGGGGTGCAGGGAAGGATAGTGCCTGCGATCCAATCAAACAAGATCTCTGGGGGCGAATGATGGGGCACGGTTCTTGTGACGATCTGCCTAGGTCTTTTATTGTTGTCGGGCTGTGGTCAAAGTTGCACGTGCAAGGGCACGAGTCCATTGGATTTGCGCAGCCAAAGCCTTGGCGACTGGGACATTTATGGAGGAAATCTCTGGCGTGGTTAGTTGGGGATGGAATCCATAGGTTACATAAAATGGGGAGGCTCCTAAAGCAGCATGAGGGGTGTTATTAAGGGCAAATTCTGCCATGGGGAGCCAGGCATACCAGTCATCTTGCAGATAGTTGGTGTAACACCTGATGTATTGCTCCAGGTTCTGGTTTGTTTGTTGTGTCTGTCCATTAGCCTGGGGATGGTATGTGGTGGTGGGGGAAAGCTTTACGTCCAGGACCCCAAATAGGCTTTTCCCAATCTTGGAGGTGAAATGGGTTCCCCGATCTGAAATGATCTCTCTAGGCAAGCCATGAAGTTGGACAATGTGCCGTAGGAACAATAATGCTGTCTTGCGGGTTGTGGGGAGCCCCTTACTGGAGATGAAGTGGGCTAGCTTGGAGAACACATCCACCACCAACAACATGGTATTATACCCCCAGGACGGAGGAAGTTCTACAATAAAATCCAGCCCTATCACCTGCCACGGTCCCGTGGGGAAGGTGTAATAAGCCAGCTGGTTTAGTCCAGGGGCTCTTAATCCTGGTTCAGGTAGCACATCCCCAGACATACTTGGTTGCATCCAGGTGCAGGGTAGGCCGCCAGAAGGTGCACTGGAACAACTTTATTGTCTTGTCTCGTCCCAGATGACCCGCGAGGGGGCCATCATAATGGACCCAAAGGATCTGTTTTTGACATGATGGTGGAGCAAATATTTTGCCTTTTTGTTCTAAGAGGCCATGGTCTAATGGCTTTATGTCAGGATGGATGGGGATGAGTTCACGTACTGTTGCTTGACAAAAAACGTCTAGTGACAAGAAGGTGGCCGCAAAGATGCGCTGATTCAGGATTGTATCTCCACTAGGCTTTAGGGTGCCTTTGGCCTCGGTAGATCATGAGGGGGCATCAGCTAGCATGTTGAGGCACCCAGGCCTGTGGCGGATAACAAATCAGAATCGTGCAAAGAACACCGTCCATCGAGCATGGCGTGCGTTGGTAATGTGGGTGGTCTGTAAATATTCTAAGTTCTTATGATCTGTGAGGACCGTGACCGGATGAGGGGCCCCCTACAGGTAGTGCCTCCAGGTTTCAAAGGCCGAGTTGATGGCTAGAAACTCTTGGTCTAACATAGTGTGGTTTTGTTCCGTGGGTGTCAGTTGACAAGAATTAAAGGTACAGGGCAACAAAATCTTTTCTTTGGGGTCTTCTTGGGATAATACTGCCCCTAATGCCATGCTAGAAGCACCTGCCTCAACAAAAAAAGGTTGCGCAAAATTGGGATGTCGGAGGATGGGCTCCTTAAGGAAGGCATCCTTCATGGCCTGGAAGGCTCGTTCTTGCTCCACTCCCCACATGACGGATCCTTCTTCAGGAGGCATGTGAGGGGTTTTGTGACATCAGCAAACTGGGGAATATAGTGGTGATAATAATTGATGCTTCCTAGAAAGTGTTGAAGGGGCTTGACAGCCTTGGGGTTGGCCATTGTTGAATGTCTGTCGTCTTTTGAGGGTCCATATGGATACCATCGATGGAAATAATGAAGCCCAGGAAATCCACCGTTGACAAGTGGAACATGCACTTCTCCAACTTACAGTACAATTTATATTGTTGCAGTCATTCTAGAACCCTTTTGACATGTTGAATGTGACATGCCTTATATTCCGAATAAATCAGGATGTCATCCAGATAAGCTACAACAAATAGGTTCAGCATCTCTCTGAGGACATCATTGATAAAATGTTGGAACGCAGCTGGTGCACTGACCAGTCCAAAAGGCATCACTCGGTATTCATAGTGCCCATATCAGGTGCGGAAAGCGGTCTTCCATTTGTCATCTTCCCATACTCGGAGTAAATTGTATGCCCCCTGGAGATTGAGCATTGTAAAGATCTTGGCCCCATGTAATCTGTTTAAAAGTTCTGGGATAAGGGGCAGGGGATATCATTTTTTCACCATGATGGCGTTGGGCCCCCTATAATCTATGCAGGGCCGAAGCCCTCCGTCCTTCTTGGGAACAAAGAAAATCAGTGCTCCTGCTGGGGAGACCGAGGGACGGATAACCCATTCCTCAAACTCTCTTCTACATAGTCCTTCAACTCTTCTAGTTCGGGGGCAGACAGAGCATAGATCTGCCCATAAGGCGGTTCCACTCCAGGGATCAAGTCTATCGGGCAGTCACAAGCTCAGTGTGGAGGCAACTCTGTGGCTAATTGTTTACTAAACGCCCTCTGTAAATCCCAATATTCGGGGGGAATCTTGGTCAGATCCACATCTGACACCGTACTTAGGGCCACTCGGGGGGTTGCAAATGGTTTGGGAAGTAAACATTTAGTCTGGCAAGCGCTAGATACAAAGGTGACTTTTTGTGAGCCCCAGCTAACCTGGGGATCATGGAGTTGAAGCCAGGGAAGGCCCAGGATCACCAGAAAAAAGGGGGTGCAGACTATATCAAAGCACAGGTTTTCCCCATGAGTGCCTGTGTTGTACGATACCGGCATGATCTGCATCGTGATTGGGCCAGATACCAATGGGGATCCATCAACCAAATGTATGGCCTCAGGACAAGTTTTTTGGCAGGTGGGTATATCATAGAAGCGAACCACCCCCCATGTCCATGAAATTCCCTGAGGCCCCCGAGTCCACCAAGGCCCATAAGATTATGGAGCGGGTCCAGGTGAGGGTGATCATGAGAGGGATCTGTATATGGGCCTTTGAGTTAAGGGCAGAGGTGGGGACAGGGGTAGTGGACCCAAGGATGGGGATTATAGGGTCTGCTGGGATGTTCCCTGACCGTCCCAGTTGAGGGCATTTCCCAACTGCTGTATCATTGGGAGGGCACAGTGGGTATTCCCTGGCAAAATGGTTTTGCTGCCCACAGTAGAAACAGTCCCTAGAGAGCCTTCAGCATTCCCGTTCTTCCAGGGTTAAAGGCCCCTGGGAGGCGCCTACTTGCATCGGTTCGCTCTTCTCCATAGTTTTCTAGTCTCACTAGATTCTCATGAGAATGAAATTGATTTTTGTTTTAGCCCTAGTATGAAGCAAAATGGGGCCCTGATTGGAGCTGAAACAGGTACGTGATTTAGTTTCCATGGGTAAGAACTGCTTTTTTGAGTTCCATGCCAAGTACCCAATGGGCTACTCAAGCACTGACTTGGGTACCTGAATATCTGAAAAATCAGTAATTTCAGTTACTGGTTTACCAATTTTCCAGGTATTGATCAGTAAGTCAGGCTGGGAAACCAAAAAATCGAGACAAAACTTGAAAAATCAGGACCAAAAGTCAACGTTCTGGGACACTGGGTATCTGAATTGGACCATGATTAGAACACAAGCATTGTGGGTTGATTTGGGTACCAGAAATTTTGTGAGTATACCCATTTTTTGTGGAGATTCACTTCAGCCCTTGCCCTGATTCTGATATGTCTCTGGCTTTTACTGCAACAAACCTGTTAAAATAGTGCTAGTACTAATTTATTAGGGGTATGCAGAACGTACCTTTTTCATTTTGTTTTTGTTTTATGGGTTACAAACCCATCTGTCTTTGGGGTGGTTTTGTGTAAAAAAACCAACCACACACCCCCTTCAGTTTCATGTTTTTTTGTTTTTGTTTTTAATTTTTTTTAAAAATCACTGTGCATTCACAATGGCCACTGTACCATTCTGCACAAGCACATGCACACCCTTTCCCAAAATGGTGCCAGCAGCATCAGCACCATTTTGAGAAAGGGCAGTCAGTCTGCATATGTGCAGACTGGCTTCTCTTTTCCAAAATGGAACCAATGCTTCTAGTGCCATTCTGAAAATGGGCTGTACCCTTTTCGAGAATGACACTGGAATGGCCCTGGTGGCTATATTGCACATGTGCAGATTTATTTATTTTTTAAAGTTATTTTTTATTAAATTAAATAACCCCCTCCACCTCCAAAAAATCCCTACAAAAAACAAAACCATTGAAAGCAAACATATGTCATTTGTTTATTCATCTCCGAACTAGTAGTTACTAAAACGCACAGGCTCCATTCATTTTTGTAACTAATAAAAATGAAACTAATTTTAATCCCTATAATTTATAGATGCAGAGGTGGAAAAGTTTGAGCTAAAAAAAAAAGGTGCTATTTTCTCCAAATTCATATTTCTAAATATAATGTTATTGGACTAAGCCATCTGCAAATAGACAGGACAGAATTTCTCACCTCTCCTACTGTTATAAATATGATGAAAAATTCCTATACTCCAGAACAGAATTATAGGTTTTAAAAGCCAGACTTTGAAACTGTTTTAGCCTTGCTGTTGCAACCCATCAATCTCCACATTCTTGAAAAGATGGCGAGGGTCCCACTGATGGGATTTGAGGCTAACAGAACTTCTGCCACTTCATTGTAATCAAGCAGTGTCCACCAATTACCTGATCAGATGTGTCACCTGTCTGCACATCATTTTACAGCCAAGGAACTGTGGTTTACGGAAGTAACTTGCAAAAGGCATCCAATCAGACAAGAATCCAACTGCATAACTTCTGTTCCAGTTCCAAAATGCTGTCTACTTGCTCATAGTTGTTGCCTTTCATAGGAATAATGTGCCACCAAAAAAACCACAACCCCATAATTGGCTACAAATTCCAAGCAGAAGATTCCTCTGTTGTAGGGGCCATCATGCTAGATCATCTATGCCACAGCTAAGAACTATTCCTCCATCCACTATTCTGGTAGTTGGAGACTATCAGGAGCATGTTTGGACTGGAAAGAAGACGTGCAATAGCCAAGTTCTGGAAAGGCAATCCTCGTGCAGTGCAAAGACCCTTTAGGACCCTGCATCTGTGATGAAAATGTGAACTTCCAAATAGAGGTGAAGCAAATATTAAATCTAAATACATTATCAATTGACTATGACTGATTCAAACTGAATCCAAGTTCCAACACACAGGGGTTTTTTCAGCCCGCTTTGCTTAGATATCCATTTTTTAAATTTATTTTCATTTTTCTTGTTTGGTGGTTCATTTCAGTTATTCGGTTGTCCAGTACTTTATTTCAGCTATTTCACATATGTAATAGCACTAAATAGTGTTGAAACAGAGTAACCAAACAACCCAAATGAACAATACTCACCCATGTAATACCTATTTTGGATGCGGACACTATTTGGGTATTCTGACAGCTATCACAATATGTGAATAATATCTGGTAATTCAAAATATACTACTTGTTTTCTTTCTACTGCCAAGATCAGTGCTGAGACTGAGACAGACCCTAAGCATCACTGACAAAGAACCAGCCTAGTGTGGTTTGGGTTTGTATCATTGCTATTCACAGACATGGGCACTGAACATAGTTCTGGTACAGATAAAGTCAGGCTGTTTGTCTTTTCCTTCCCTCATGCACTAAAATCAATTTGTTCATGTGAAAATCCCCATTGAACCCAATGTTGCAGAACTCCTTATGACAGTAAAGTTACTCATGCACTAAGTGATTCTAGGATCACTCTGTTTCATAAATTCAACCAGCAAGCATTCCTCAGAGCTGGGACTGCAATCATTTATACAATGACTCTATGGAAATCTTTTGTGTGTATGTCTGTGTCTTGAATTCTCAAAATGCAGTGAAAAAAGTATTTCAGCTGTTCCATATCAAGCGAGCGTTCAACACATTGTCATTACAACCGGTGACACGGTGACTAACTGAAGAACAAGACAGAATACAAATAACATTTAATGATTCCCATTTATTAAAATAATTCTGTCAGCTTTTTCTTCTTCCCAGCCCAAGCCTTCTTTCTGTCACTCCCTGTGAAGTCTCCAGTGGGGAAAATAATACCAATTGCATGTCAGTGAGCTGAAGTGTAACTTTTAGAAACTTCCTTAGAGGAATTATATGCCATTCTCAATGGCTGTGAAGCAATGTGGCTGTTGTGGATTGGGTTTTATAAGATGAAAGGTGACTAAGTGATCTGATTTAGACTGGTTTTTGACTTTCAGGGTTACAGAAGGTGATAAGTTCAGTTGCATAAGCTGAAATTGACAAGGATCAGATGATACCTTTTGATATCAGTCAACAATGAGTCATTGGGCCTTTTCACATGGGCTCCCCCTCCCCACCGTACATGTGTGCAGTGGTGGTGGTGGGGCACTCATGTGAACGCTGCCCACAGTGCGGGGGATAGGTGGGCGTCCATAGGAATGGCACCCATGGTATGGGGTGTGTGTGCGCATGCTCCACCCATCATCCACACATGGAGCAACAGGCTCCAATGTTGGTTGCTCCATGTGTGGAGATGGGTTTGCGCCCATGGGAATGGGCGCACAGCCACCTCTACCCACTGTGGGTGTACACCCATCCCCGGCAGCTATGTGGTCCATTTGAAAAGGGCTAGTGTCTTGTCAGGATAGCCAGTTGTTTCCAAACTGTGATCTTCAGACCATTTGTGGTTCATAGTGTTCCTCCGCTGTTCTTCAGAACGAGGCACAGTTGCAATAAAGAAAGATTGGGTTCCCACCAGTTCCATATCTATGTGTGTATGTGAATTAGAGCCACCATTTTCCCTCATGGAAATGCTGGAGATGATGGCTTCACCAGTAAGAATCAAACCTGGCTATTTTGTCAAGCCACAGCCAGTCCTCATCATGAATACATGGTGGTATGTGAGAAAGTTTTTATATTATTGACGGTGTTCAAAGTGCTCTACAATCCTTAACTTGTTTACTCTCACAACTGTACTGTGAGGAATGTCATTATTGGTCATCATTTTACAGATGGGGAGTTAACACTTGCCCATAGCCAAGTGAGTTTATGCGTGAAAACAGACATGATGCAAACCACCCTTGGTGGTTATTTATGCATGTTTCAGGGCTGCATAGGGCACCAACACAGCCCTGCAACTTGCATAAATAACCACCAAGGGTGGTTAAAGGGTGGTTAGCATCATGTCTGTTTTCACCCTATGACTAATATGGGATTTGAACCCAGGTCTTATTCTAACACCTTATCCACTAGACTGCATTGGATCTTATGAGGGCAGGCAGTGGTCCATCTGTGCCAAAAATGACTGGGAACCACTAATTTATATTGTTTATTATTTTCTAGGGTTTCAAGAGGTACTTTTTATCTGTGCTGAGACAGCATGGATTAGTTTGCCTTTTATTCTGTGGGAGAACATGCATGAAGATATATGCATTTCTATCTGTTGGATTTCTATCCTGCTGTATCTCAACTCAAACCAATAGCTCAAGGCAATTTACAATAGAATCAAGCATGTACAATCCTAAATACAATTAAAACCAATTAAAGATACTCCTTAAACCCTAATGCGTAACCCATCTGTAGTCACCATTCACTCCCTACTCCTCCACCTCTCACCTAGGGAAGTCCTCTCCCCCTGTCTGACCGTACCCCACATTATCATGTGGAATAGAAGTACCTCCACCCTCACCAGTATTGGCATTCTCTACTCCTGCCCCACCATTCTACTCTTCTCTCTAATATCTGTAGCTGCTACCACCACCACTGGAGAACCATGGCCTTCTTTCCCGCCCACTCTTATATATCTCATGCCTGTCCTTTGCCCCTCTCTCCTCAACCTTGGGATTCCCAAACCCCTCCCAGCCTGTGTTCCCCTCATCCTTTAGTTAGTTAGTTAGTTAGTTAGTTTAGCTAAACTTATACCACCCTTAAAGGTTCAGGGAAGCTTACAAAAACAACGTAATACAATTAAATAACCTTAAAATACATTGCAAAAAAATCCCCTACCCTAATCCCCAAACTAACCAATACAACCCCAACCTCCCAGAAAATCTCCCACCCTATCCTTATCCTCACCCCTATCCCTGCCTACCAAATGTTTTTATTAACAAAAAAGTCTTGAACTGTCTTGAGACGATGCTCGGGCTCTGGGGGAAGGGAGGTCCATAGCAATGGGGAAGCAATTGAGAGTGCTCCACCCCCACTCCCCGGGAACCCTTGTAATGTGAAAAAGACTAACAGACGGTCCTCACAGGGCGGCACCCCAGGATGATCACAGGGGCCACAATGGGGCATGGAAGGACAGGTGGTCTTTCAGACATGTGAGCCCAGACTGTTTAGGGTTTTAAAGGTCAAAGCCATCACCTTGAATTTTGCCTAGAAAGCTATAGGCAGCCCGTGCAGACCTCGGAGCACTGGTGTAATGTGCTCCCAGAGACCTGATTCTGAAAGGAAGAAAGCTGCCACATTCTGCGCTAACAGCAGCTTTCAAACACTCATCACAGGCAGCCTTATGTAGAGCGCATTGCAAAACCCCAGCCTTGAGGTGATAAAAGCATGGATACAGTGGCCAGAACAGAGTCAGAAAGTAAAGGCTGCAGCCTCCTCACCAGATGGAATTGGTGTAAATTGCTATCGGGCACTGCTGCAACCTGACAATCAAGGTGCAGCAACGGGTCCAGAAACACTCCACCTTACTGACCATAAGGGGCCAGACTCCATCAACAACAGGAGTCCCAATCCACTCCAAATAACAAGGCCAGCCAATCATCATCATCTCAGTCTTGTCTAGATTCAGTTTCAATTGGCTCATCTTCATCCAGTCCCTGACAGCAGCCAAGCACTGTGTAAGCACAGAGATGAAAAGGGAGAGATGAAAAGGGAGAGATAGAGCCGAGTGTCATCAGCATACTGATGGCACTACACTCCAAACCTCCAAATGACCTTGCCCAAGTGACCTCATATACACGTTGAACAAGAAGGGAGACAGAATAGAACCCTGCAGAACCCCATAGGGGAGGTACCAAGAGAATGACAAGGAATCGCCCATCACCACTCTCTGGGACCTCCTGGATGGGAAGGAGCAGAACCACTCAAGAGCAGAATTGTTCTCCCCTCCCAGGCCCCACACTCATGTCAGTAACACCTTGGGATGACTGTATTAAAGGCTGCCAAAAGATCTAACAAGATCAACATGGAAGAATTCCTCTTGTCAATCTCCAGGCACAGGTCCTCAACCAAGGCCACAAGCACAGTCTCTGTGCCATACCCAGGCCAAAAGCCCAACTGAAATGCATCCAGGAATCTGATAGCCAGGGCCGGCCTTAGAAATTGTGGGACCCTGGGCGAACACAAAATGCGGGGCCCCCTCAGCTCCACGCACTTTCCACAGCCCACCACTTTCCCATGGCTCCTTCCACTTTGTTGTCATGGTGGCCATGAACTCCTTTTCTGTCACTGAAAGGCTCGCCTCAGTGTGCATGTTGAAATCACCTAAGACAATAAGTCTGGGCTATCCCAGCAGTACCTCCAAGGCCAGATCAGCTAGAGCAGTCAGGGAGTCAGCTGTGCAGCAGTGTGGTCAGTACACCAGCAGAATCCCCAATCTATCCGCAGCCAAATCCAACATGAGGTGGATGCACTCCATATTGGACATTAGGGATGGGCAAACAGAATGCGGTTTGGATGTTCGGATGTTTGGTCGTTCAGTTCGAAACCAGAGTTTGGATTCGATGGTTCGGTTCAGCTGAGTTCAGGCTGGCCGAACTTGCCTAAACAGTCAAAAACAGCACTATTGAAACCGAAAACAAAATAGAAACCGAAACTTGACCGAAACCGAACCTTTTTTTTTTCCCCTGGAAAGACGTTTTTCTTGCCCCAAAACTTATCCAAACTCATCCAAACACAACCGAACTGTTTGGTCATTCAAGAGTTCGGTTTGGACGTTCAATTCGGATGTCCAAACAGACCGAGTTTGGTCTGAACTCCGAACATCCGAACCGCGTTCGCCCATCCCTATTGGATGTGCCAGGAACCAGATAACTGTGAACGATCAAGGTGTCTTTACAGATCACAGACCCACCCCGACCCTAGGCTGACACTACACCAAGTACACAGCTGGCACCAACTGGGAGGAAGGTGGCCCAGATGTCCCATCCATCCAGGTCTCTGTAATGCAGGGGAGGTTGGTGGCCTCATCCTGGATAAGATCATGGCTGGCTGATGTTTTATTAGCCACTAACCTTACATTAAGCAGCATCAGTGTAAGATCGGGGGTCCTGCCCCATAATATCTCAGGACAACTCCCACAAGGACCCAAGCAGATGGGTGTCGAGAGGGGGTCTCCTGAGCCCAGCATGCCCAGAGCCAGAGCAACGAAGGTAGTAGGTGGGAAAATCTCCTGCTGCCCTCCATTCTCCCCCATACCCCCTTTTCATTGGAGAGCCACCCCACAAAATCTCCCCCACCCCTTTCCCCCCTGCTCAATACACCCCTTTCACTGGGGGGGGCAGGGAACTCCCACCCTTCCCCCCGTGCCCCTACCCCTCTCTCACAGGGGAGCAGGGAACTCATGCCCCTATGCCTGTCCCCCCTCACAGTTCTTCCTTCCCCCCTCACTGTTATTCCTTCATGCCCCTATGCATGCCCCTATGCCTGTCCCCCCTCACAGTGGCCCATTGCATTCCTTCCTTCCTACTTTTTTTTTTCCCCTCTCAAAAGGGTGCCATGGCACCCTCTCCCACCCTTTCTCTCACTACCTGTATGGGGGAGGGGCAGGGCACTTCCTCCCACTTCGGACTCCCCCTGTGAGAGTGTGGGGGAGGGGGGTTATAACAGAACCCCCTACCCTCCCAGCCCATATCCCACCACATCCCAACCCATCTAAAAACAATTTAAAACAACCTTTAAAACACATAAAACAGAAAACAAACCCTCCACCCCCTGCCCCCAAATAGGCCCCAAAACAACCTTTACCTTTGGGAGAAACCTGGCCGTCTTGAAATCTTACCCTCCACCAAAGCCTTCTCCTCTCACTAAGGGTGTCTTTCAACATAACACTGTTCACTGCAACACAGTGTCCTACCATTACAGTGTTTAGACATACTGTCAACACAGTGTTCACGCCAAACACTGATTAAACTGTCAAGACCTGGCAGCTGTTGACTTCCAGTGTTTGGGGTGAACACTGTGTTGATGGTATGTCTAAACACTGGGCATTTTTACACACACCTTAAAGTGCTGGTCTCTCAATCTTCTGGGTTTACAAGTCCACAAGTAAGTTCCTGTTGCATTCTTCACACACACACTGCCCTGAGGCAGTTCCTGGATGCATTCTTCACACAAACACTGCCCTGAGGCAACCTAAAGTAGCCACAGCTGTAGACGTGACAGGCTTCCATGGAAACCAAGTGACCACAGCTGCCTGGAGCAAAGCAGTTTACCAGGAGAACTTTTTAACACACAAAAGTTCTGGGAGAAGTTCTATGCAGAAGTTCAGAGCCGGATGTTTAAGATCTGGGTGAGTGTTTTAGACACACAGAAAGTTTAGAATCTAACTGTAAACATTCAGGAGAAATGTGTGTGTAAAAACATCCAATGTTGAGTTTCAGAATACCAGATTGACAAAACAATTCCCTGTTTCACGTTAAAATCACATTTGCAGATATTTAACTCCAGACCCTCCCCCCATCCCTAACACTATCAAAAGGTCATGCCAAAGGGCACCCTTTATGACTCTGCAAATGTGTGTCAGTGCTTTACATCCTACAGCAATGGCAGAAAGCTTAGATTTTGTTGGGAAGTTCATACACACATTCTTTTTCCTTTCTATGTCAAAAAAACAAATAAACAAATTGTTTAAAGAAATACTAGTGAATTCAAAACAACCATTCCATTAAACATTAATGGCTAATAATTAATTATTAATTATCAGAAGGGAAGACTACATGCAGTTGCCTCGGGCTTGACAAGCTGACAAGAAAGCCTGCCAAGGCTGCCAAGTTCACGATACTCCTGGGTAGTCGCCACATTAAACATAGAAATTTAAATGGCATTTCCAGGAACCTGGAGAATAAGCATTTGGATGTCAGAGAAACTTTTGGTTCCTTGTTTTTGTTTGGATAGGTCCCCCCCACCCCTTACTTTTGGCAAAGTGAGGAGGAGAGCAGAAAATCTGTTAAACAGACAGTAAGTGGCACATTAACAGTGGAGCACCTAATAGATTCTTACAACAGTGCCCCAAGAAAACAATTTGGAAAGCCAATAATCACAGAGAGATAAAACTCCATCTCTCATAAATATATCTTGTATAAATGGAAATGATGAAAAGGGATAGAACATAGATAATAATAGAAATCATAATGTACTACTCTGTTGGCACAGCTACTGCTACTGAATATAGGAAAACATAAACACTTATATTGGGTCAGACCATTTAGCCCAGTATCCTAATTCTGAGAGTGGCCAACCCTGAAAAATTCAGAGGAGGTGTATGAAACCAGGGCATATGGGGAGTGATCAGTTTCCTGAAATGGGAGCAAAGAGTGAGGTGGCTAAATTCACTGGTGACACAAAATTAAGGCCCTTTTCACACGCTCACTCTAACACTGATAAAATTGGTGTTACATTTTTGTATGCATGTTACAGGGCACTCATAGAATACACCTGCAACATGCATACTAAAATGTAACACCCATTTTATCAGTGTTGGAGTGTCTCTGTGAAAAGGACCTAAGATAGTTAAGTCTCAAGCTTAATGTGAAGATTTTGGGGTGGATCCAAGATTCGTGCATGCACCAAACACAGAAAATATGTTTCTCACTTGTGTGCTGTGCACACACCTTGTGGATGGTATAATTGCATTGCACATGGTACACACATGATGTGCACAAGTTCTGTGCTTGGTGTACATGCAGAACCAGAACATGGGGTACTTTCAGACATGACGCTGACCACCCTTTAACCACCCTTGGTGGTTATTTATGCATGTTGCAGGGCTGTATTGGTGCCCTATGCAGCCCTGCAACATGCATAAATGACCACCAAGGGTGGTTAAAGGGTGGTTAGTGTCATGCCTGTTTTCACCCATGGTGTGTACATGCACTTTGGATTGGACTCTTACAGAAGAATCTTGTATGTATGATAGACAGGGTAATAAAATAGTGGATGAAATTCAGTGGGGTTGATCCGAAGCCCTGTGGACAAGCATATGTGGCACATGTGACATGCATGTGCAGCCTGTGCACAAACTACACACACCCCATTATGGGGACTGTGGCACATGCACAAATCAAATGGAGCTCTGTTATATATCCTTAACATATATAACATACACTCGATTGTACAAATACATAAAATCACAATTAAAATAAGTATATCAATAAACCTGAATATATTTACCACTCTAGTTCCACCCTAAACCCAACATGGGCTTTTGCGTCCTTTCTGTAGCGTATTAAATCACCCTATATTCATTTTCAGCTTCACCATATAGACTTGTCTTAGATATTGAGCCACTTTCCCCGTAGCAACAGCGGAGCGATCACCCAACAGGAGACTTACATAGAACTCAGAGGATCTTCCCAGGAAAGGAACAATCAAAGGAAAAATATTAGTGGTGGGACTTGGGGCAAAAAACCGGTTACCAGTTTTACCGGTTACCTGTTTACAAAAACCCGGTACGGGTTTTTCCCATTGATTTCAATGGGGAACTGTCCCCATTGAAATCAATGGGGAAAAAAACCCCAATACCTCATCCCTCCCTCTCCCAGGCTGCATGGGTGGAAGGGGGGACACCCCTCACCCACCCTGCCCAGCCTGGATTTTTTAAATTTAATTTTAACTCAAAGTCTGGCTGCTAGTCCAGGCTCCGGGCTGCCGCCGCACCGACAGCAGCAACCCGGAGCCCGCACCAGCAGGTGCCAGGCGATCCCTGGTTTAACACCCCCCACCCCAGGGATCGCCTTACCCCCCCACCCAGGGATCGCCTTACTTGTCCTCCGGGCGGCAGTAGCAGCGGCACCAGCATGACATGGGTCCGGCTTTCAGTGCTAGTGACTGCCTTCAGCGCTTCACTAGGCCTTCCGGGGAACTTCTGGCTTTCCCTAGAAGACCTAGTGAAGCGCTGAAGCCAGCCACTAGCGCTGAAAGCCGGACCTGCACCGTGCTGCTGCTGCTGCTGCTGCTGCCACCCAGAGAGCAAGTAAGGTGATCCCTGGGTGGGCGGGTAGGGCGATCCCTGTTAAGCCACCACCCACCCCAGGGATCGCCTAGTACCTGCTGGTGCGGACTCTGGGTCCACATTCAAAGCAAAGAGCCAAACTACTTGCCCCAGCTGGCACAGATAGTAATGCCCTAACAAAACCTGATTGACGTTTTTCCAGTTTTTTCATTTTATCTAATGCCCACAGATTACTTCCCAAACCAAATAACTTCCCCTAAACTTAAAAAAGGATACTAATGCCGTATTTATTTGTTTGGCCTTATCATATGCTGCCTGGAATTTCATTGTCCAACCAACATTTGCTTGAAATAGAAATCCCAAATATCTAAAGACCCAGACTTGTTTAATCTCCTTCTTTTCCACAAACCATTTATGGTTCAGTTTCTTACGAGAAAAAGCCAATACCTTGGTCTTATCATAGTTAATTTCCAAAAGGTTTTCCTGACAATAGTTCCTGAATTTCTCCAGAAGGCGCGTCAGCATAAAGGAGGCATGTAATACTTCTATCACCTAGCTGAGGGGCATGGAAGGACTCTGCAGACACTGTTTAAAGTATTCATTAATGATTTGGAAAATGATCAAATCTGCAGATGACACCAAGTTATTCAAGGTAGTTAAAACACGAGCAGTCGGTGAGGAACAGCAACAGGATCTTACAACACTGGGTGCCTGGGCATCTAAATGGCAAATGATAGTTAATGTGGACAAGTGCAAAGTGATGCATGTAGGGAAAAATAATCCAAACCATGCGTACACAATGCTGGGTACTAAGCTAGGAGTTACCACTCAGGAAAAGGATCTGGGGGTGGTTGTGGACAATACAATGAAATCCACAGTGCAGTGCACAGCAGCAGTCAAAAAAGCAAACAGAATGTTAGGAATTATTCGAAAGGGGATAGAGAATAAAATTGAGGAGGTCATAATGCCTCTATACAAGTCAATGGTGCGACCCCACTGCAAATATTATGTGCAGTTCTAGTCGCCCCATCTCAAAAAAGACATAGCTGAACTAGAAAAGGTACAAAGAAGAGCAATAAAAATTATCAAGGGCATGGAAGGGTTCCCGTATGAGGAGAGGTTTGGTTGGTTGGGTCTCTTCAGCTTGGAGAAGAGACGACTGAGAGGAGATATGATAGAGGTCTATAAAATCATGAGTGGTGTAGAACTAACAACCAAGGAACAATTATTTACCCTCTCAGCTAGTACTAGAACTAGGGGACACGCCATGAAACTCATGGGTGGCAAGTTTAAAAGAAATAAAAGAAACTATTTTTTCACTCAGCATATAATTGGGTTGTGGAATCTACTGCCAGATGCTATGGCAACAGCCAGTACTATAGCTGAGTTTAAAAGAGGTTTGGACAAGTTTCTGGAAGATAGGTCCATTAGCAACTATTAGCCAGACAGGATCGGGGAACATAACGGGAGCTGGGGGAAAACAACAGGAAATGGAGCCCCCATTGTGACCTGTTGGGTGCTTCTCCAAAGCCACCATGATTGGCCACTGTTGGAGACAGGATATAGGGCTAGATGGACCATTGGTCTGAACCAGTATGGAACTTCTTATGTTCTTATCCCTCCAGAGGACAGGTCCTACCACCCTCCTTAACACGTCTGGCCAGAATGCTCCAACTAGATTCCAATGGTAATGAACAATCCCTTTATTATTTCTATTGTGCTACTAGTCGTATGCAGTGCTGTACAGATACACATAACATAAAGATAGTCCCTGCTCCATGGAGCTTACAATCTTATCAAGACACAAAGACATATACAACTATACTAAGAGTCTTCCTATGAAGACTCCTAATGGACTACAGGCTTCAAGTATTTAGTAAGTTTATTTAAGTTTAAATGGTTGAAATGCACAAGGCTATGATAAGGATAGTGTACTGAATGCCATAGGATGAGATCCGCGTACCAAGGGAACAAGTGTAGAGGGAGAAAAAGGTCCAGGACTGAGCCCTGGGGCACACCAATTAATAGTGGAATAGTAGCAGAGGAGGATCCACCAGAGGATCCACTATATGTTCAGTGGGAGAGGTAAGAGGAGAACAAGCATAGGACAGAGTCTCAAAATGCAAAGGAAAACAGAGTGCCAAGGAGCAGACGGTGGTCAATGGTGTTGAAAGCAACAGATAGGTCAAGGAGGATGAGGCTAGAGTAATGGACCCTGGCCTTGACCATGAAAATATCATTGGAGACTTTGACAAGGGCTGTCTCCATGGAATGAAGTGGACAGAAGCCAGATTGGAGTGGATCAAGAATGGCCTGAGTCTCAAGAAATTCAAGGAAGCAGGCATGAACAGCACACTCAAGCAGTTTGGATGTAAAGGGGAGGAGGGAGATGGGATGGTAGCTTGAAGCCACAGAGGCAGTAGAGTGAGGGAAGCTATGAATGGAACACAGTACCAGATCCAGGGCATTTGGGTCCTTGTGTAAACTGCCATGGATGCTCCGTAGGCCAAGGCTCCTCATGTCTGAGGCCCCATGGCCCTGTATTTTATGCCAGCACTTATCCCACTTGTCATCATTTAAAATGTATATATGGATTACATGTATCCATAGTTATATGTATTCATATTTATATATAAATTCCATTCCGGGGGGGGGGCGGTTCTGTGGGGCACCTAGAAAAAAAGAAAGAAGTGGCCCCTTGGAGCATGAGATAGGAAAAGGCCAACCTGTAGTAAAACTCTGCCCTCTGATTGAATGATCTAGAATCACTCAATATTCACCATCTGTAAAGTGATATAGAATTGTCCCTCTCCAGGCCCCCACAAGCTTCATTTGACACTACCACTGGTTGTAGTGATGTAGTAGGAAGAGCCATTATCAGCGGATATCAGAAAATCAGTCCAACCTTGAGGGGGGGAGGGGAGGGAGAGGAGAAAGGATTAATCTTCCCTAGCCAAGATGCTCCTTGATAATTTAGGACTATGTGATGCTGCCTTGATGTAACATTGATACCAGGATATAGACCCAACACCTCTTCCTATAGCGACTGCTTATTCCCTGGGCCCATCCTAGGATAGATTAATTTACTGTGATCCAGTAAAGACATGGCAAAGGAGAGGCATGAAAGAGGGCTGGCAATAGAGCTGAAATGGGTACAAAACTTAGTTCTTGTGGGTAATTCCCACGGTTTGAGGTATCACATTGGGTACTCAGTGGGTTACTTGGTAACCAACCAGGTACCTTGAAACCCAAACATTGGTGACGTCTGGTACTAATTTTTCTATTTTCCCATTACTGATAGGCATATTGGGTCAGAAAACCAAAACATTGGGACAGAAAGAAAAATCAGGACTGGAAGTCAACTTTCCATGACCAGAAGTCGACTTTCCGGGATTGGGATGGGGGGCAGGGTGGGGGGGGGGAATCCAAATTTTAAAAATTGACACGGAAACTGAAAACCTGATACTGGAAGTCAACATTCTGGGAATCAGGTACCTGAATTAGGTTGCAATCGGATATCGATTGGTACTCAATGTTGTCAGGTCAATCTGGGTACTGGAAATTAATCAAGTATACTTGTTTTTGCAGATACTTATTTCAGCTCTAGCTGGCAGGCCAATGGGGCAACATCAGTCAATCTGAATAATCCCTACGGTTCCATGGGATGAGGTACAGGACATTTAGGATGTTCTGAGCCTCAGCCATCACTTTTTCAAACTAAACCCTGCATCCATCATAAGCAGAGGTAATTCCCATGATTTTTCAGGAATACATACTCTTTTCCTACTCCTGAATAACTTTGAGTTAGGACTCTCAATGGTCATGTGCTAATAAAAAGAGGTAAAATTAAGTAACTACCTTGATTTAAAATTTCTTCAATTAAATTTAAGTAACTACTGCACTTTGGTAGCATTCAAATGAAGTATGGAAAGTAATTACTTAGATTTAATGAAATTGAAGTAAATACTCCACTTCAGTAACATTCAAGGAAACAGTGCCAATTTTCCCTCTAGCTGTGATGTGAAGATCACTGGTCTGTAGTCTTCACCCTCCTACTGATAAGTGTTCACATGAACTGTTTCTTCAAAATACAAGAAGAAAAGGGTGTTTCAGGAGTACATACTTCTCTTACTATTCTTGAATAATGTCAGTTAAGCACTCTATATGTTTGAAGGTTTCAGGCCCAACCCCATTGAGTTAACTGTTCATCAGAACATAGCTCATGTATAAAATGATTCAGAAGTTTAAGTGAAGTAAGGCTTAACTACATCCAAGTATCTGTTAATCTGAACAAGACCTAACTCCAGCAGAGCTTGGTGTGAAGCGACTATTGGATTAGTCGTGTTTGTTTCCACCTCATTCACAACAAACTCCATGATGGTTTCATTGCTGGAATACAATCTCTAATTCACATGCAACCTGCTGAAAATTACTTCCTTTGACTCCTTGAACACTGTCACAATCGCATCAAACAAACTGTGCTGTTTTGAAATAAAACCACAGTGTTAGATTTATTAATTTCACACACACTCACGGCACCAGCAATGTTTTCAATGAGAAGTTCTGATTTGAAGTGTATCTAAGGATGGCTGGCTATTGTTGAGACAGAAATATATATGACACCAGGGGCAAAGCACTGCTGCCATACATAGGCATCTGCCAGCAGCAGTAACAGTGTGTCCTGTGCTTTGAACTGCTTAATGCATACCCTGTTTTCTGTGCAGACAGGGGTGTCCTGGAAATATCTCTCAACAAATTTCTACACTGTCCTTCTGTTGTGGCTGGCTGGACCTGCCAGCTGAGATTACTTCTCTTGTTTTGCCTTTGTCTCACCTTCTGGCTGGTGTTTCTCTCCCCAGGTATTCCTGGCTTGGCTTCCCTCGCATGATAAGAACCTTTAACGATAACACTAACAAATTAAACTGCAGAATCACCCTGTGTTTGGCATACACTAAGGGTCTGGTTAAAACACTTCAAAATCAAGGAAATTCAGATACACAAAGGATTAAATCTGTGTCTACACGTCTATTCAAGCTATTTTTTTTTCAGCTAGAAATTATTGTACTGCCTATATTTTGCCCAGAGCCCACCCCATTATATTGAAATGCAGTAAATATACATGTAAAATTATGCATGATTCCACATAGAAGAGATAGAGGCAAATTAATTCATTTGTTTGTTTTTTTGTCAAGCCAAGTGCTGTCAGTGAGAGTATGCAAGCCTTCAGATCACACAGTACCCTTCCTCAGACATGCAAAATAGCAGAACATACCTGAGAAAGGGCCCTGTGTGAGCCAAAAATTTCCACACTCTCACGAAAAGTAGATGAACCAGTAAAAGCCATCAGACATCTCCTCTCATGCATGTGGGACCAGCATGGCAACCATCCTCTGTCTAGATCTCAGGGACATGATACAGACCTGGGTTTGGATGCACAGTTGGTTGAAGATTGGGTGCAGCCACACGAGCTGTGGAGGGAATGACCCCTGTGCAACTCTGTCGTTTGCAAGTACAGCTGCCACATTGCGGGACCAGTGCAGGGAGCAGGGAAGACAGTCTCCCACCAAACAAAACACAGTTTATAAGGAGCCAAAACATGGACCAATAAGGGAAATGATGAAAGATACATAGGCCATTTTTACACAGACGCCCCCACCCCCCAGCACGGTGTTCCAGGGGGTGTTGGGGGGGGCATCCATGTAAATGGGGGTGGTGGGATGGGTGTGTGCTGTGTGTGTTCCCATGTAAACACCATGGGTGGTGGGTGTTCATGCGTGCATGCACCCGGCACACACACAGCTACATTCATCACCCACCCACCTCCACCCACGAGGCTCTTCAGAAAACCGGAGGAGGCCCCGTGGGTGGAGATGGGTGTAGGTCGGTGGAGATGGGTGAAGGTGGGAGTGTGTCTATGTAAAGGAACACACACTCACCTCCACTCAGTGCGCTCAAACACCCATATCCCCCCCCACTTCCGTCTGTGTAAAAATGGCCATAGTGAACTTGTGATCATACACAAGCATATAAGGAAACTTATGTGGTATATGGCTGTACCAAAAATACCAAATGGTGAGGATGATCCCAAGTCACACATATCCTGTGCTCAGCTATGTGAATGCACAGCTGCGCACAAACTGCACGGACCTCCATCGAGGGCACATTGGAGCTTGCAGAAACCATGCACATGAGTCCGCATGCACAGGATCCTCAGCACTTGGGAACAAAGCACTGGTGCAATGTGCTCCCAGCGACCCGCCCCCTTAAGGAGCCAGGCCGTCGCATTCTGCACCAGCTGCAGCCTCCGGATCGTCACCAGGCATAGCCCCACATAGAGCGTGTTACAGTAGTACAGTCTCGAAGTAACAAAAGCATGAATGATGGTGGCCAGGTCGGAGTCTGAGATGTAAGGCCGAAGCCGCTGAACCAGATGTAACTGGTGGAAAACCCCGTTCGCCACCGTCTCCACCTGGATATCTAAGCAGAGCCAGGAATCCAGGCCCACCCCTAGACTTTGCACCTGTGAGAGCAGTGGGGGACAAACCCCGTCAATGATGGGGGAATTCACACCCGCCACTCTCTCCACCAACATTACCTCCGTCTTGTCAGGATTTCAGCTTCAGTCAGCTCTGCCTCATCCAGTCCCCCACAGCTGTCAAACATTGTGAAAGCACAGAGACTGCTGGGTCTGGGACCAATGAAAATTAGAAGTAAAGCTGAGTGTCATATTGATGACAACTCACTCTGAACCACCTCACGACCTTGCCTAATGGCTGCATGTACACGCTGAACAAGAGCAGTGGCAAATGGAACCTTGTGGAACACCACACGAGAGGTCACAGGAGGAAGATGACTTTTCCCCCAGCACCATCCATTAGGTCCTACTGACTAGGTAGGAATGGAACCATTGTAGAACTGTCCCACCAAATCCTGCCCGATCCTGCAAGCAAGTCACCAACAGCCCATGATCCCCTGTATCAAAAGCAGCCACAAGATCTAATAGGATCAATAAGGTGGAACATCCCTGGTCCATATCCCAGTGCAGGTCATTGATCAAGACCACAAGCACAGTCTCAGTGCCATACCCTGGGCAGAAGCCAGACTGGGAGGGATCTAGGAGGCTGAGGCCATCTAGATGCTCCTGGAGCTGCTGATCCGCCACCCATTCAGTAACCTTCCCTAAAAAGAGAAGGTTAGTGACTGGCTGATAGCTGGCGAGTGAATCAATGTCAAGTGATGGTTTCTTGAGCAAAGGCCAGACCACCACCTCCTTCAAACATTCCAGAACTCTACCCTCTCAAAGGGAGGCATTGCTCACCCCTGCCAGCAGTGGCCCTAACGTTTCCCGGCAGGCCTTGACCAGCCAGGACATGACTGCCTCTAACTCCCACAGGATGCCAGGCACTGGCTGTCCTCTCAGTGTCTGACAACTACCTCCATAAACTGGAGTTCAGGAAGCAAGGAAGAGGGGAGGGGGAAGCAGTCCCGCAATCAAGAGACCTAATTGACCCACCCAGGCTGGCCAACTGGCATTTCAAACACACCCTGCAGCACTGTGACAGAGGACATAAAACCATCTCTGATAAGCTCTTTTCTAAGCAGATGATTCCAACTTCCCAGTAACAAGCAGCAGCATTGGGGTGGGCACAACACATAAGAACAGAATATAAGAAGTGCCATACTGGGTCAGACCAATGGTCCATCTAGCCCAGCATCCTGTCTCCGACAGTGGCCAATCACAGTGTCTTGGGAGAAGCACCCAACAGGTCACAATGGTGGATCCATTCCCTGTTGTTTTCCCCCAGCTCCCATCATTATCAGGATCCAGTCTGGATAATACCTGCTAATGGACCTATCTTCCACAGAATGAGAATACATGGACACAGAATGAGAATACATGATTGATATTTCTGCTGACCAATTGGCATCACAAACATCTCTTCTATCACTGTGACAAACATAAGGGAATTCCTGACATAGGCTCATTCTCTAGAGAATGCTGCTCAGGCTGGGTACTGGCAAGTTGGAAATCAGGATCCTTTATTCAACCTAACAGTTCATAGCAACAGTTTGGGGATAAGAAACAATCACAGAACCAACTTAAAACAACATGGTGTTTTTACGATGCCTATTGGCCAACAGGGATGCCAATCACGACTCCAGTCTCCTGCTTTCCTCTTCCTTCCCTTCCCTGCTTGTGTCCACCTCCGGTCTTTGTGATGTCTATTGGAGAGCAGGGATGCTAGTCATGACTCCAGTCTTCTGCTCTTCCCTCGCTTGCCTTCCCCTCTGGCTTTTTACAACATTTGTTTCCATTTGAGGCACATGCCAGCCAGCCTGAGAGCAAAATGAAAGGCAAACCATGCATGCAAGTAAATGCCAATTAACATGAATGGAATACCCATAGGAATGAATGGAAAACTAAATTTTAAATGAAAACAAAATTAAAATGAAATAAAAAAAACACAACTATTTCCCCCCCCAGGGAAACTAAACTAAAACAAAAACAAAATTGTACCCTCCTGCACAACCCCTAGCATGAAGTCACTGAACAGATGGGAGTGAAAAGATATTAAAGTCTGAAGAAAAAGCTTGGAGAAGGGCCATTAGGGAAGAGCTAACACTCCAGGATAGGAAACATGCCTTCAGAGGATGGAGCGAGATACTCCAGAAGGAAGTAGGACCACAGATTGGGAGCTCACTCAGAACCCTGTATTCGTAATCTGGCTGGTCAGAAGAGCCAGACCAGAGTCCCAAAGGCTAGGAGCCTCACCTCATTAGAGAGAAGGTCACAGCCTGAGAGGGGAGGAGCAAGGGGCTGTTGGATTACAAAAGAACCATTGCGGAAAATTGTAAAACCATGGTGACTGTGGAAACGGCAGTCTGTCAATAAATGAACAAGGCAAAAAAGAAAGATTCATACTGAGTTTGTGTTGTGGCTCTAATCCTGGAAAGAAGTGGTGGCAGCAAGAGCCATTCTGTTAAAACATGAGCATTAAATTTCTCCTGCTCTTCCTTTGCATACAAAGTTACGCCAGAGCATATGCAATATCTTACCAACAGTAGCTATGGTTAACCCCTCAAACACACAAGTTTCTTCACCTTGTGGGGATATGCAAAAACCTCTGTGTTCCTCTCCACATCCTCAGTAAATTACTTCTGCATGCTGTTTTCAGCTTTGTGCTAAACTGTGCTAAATTAGCTCTTAGAGAGTGCTAAATGGAGCTTTATGTATTTACATATTTGATGCTGCTGAGTTAATATATTATTTATATATTGGATACTGTTGAGTTCTTGGGGTTTTTTTTTCTTCCAGAAGAGCCATTAGAGGCTGTAGTTCCTTTCAACTGAATGGAGGGGCCAGAATTTCTTATTTCTTTACTGCCATTGTAGGCAGAGCAGCAAGCTAAAATTTGTCTTTTTCTCGTTTGAGAAATAAGGGTCAGATCCCTGGGGTGAACATAATTTTTTTTTCTTTTGAGCTATTGTTACCATTTTCATAAAGGATTTATCCTTCTAGCAGCTTTATTGAGAGACTTGGGATTCATACAAATGAACGTGCTTTACCCCACTCAGATATGACACAAAAAAAACCTAAAGACCTATTCCATCTAGAAGTTAACATAAGGAGATAAAAATGAATTGAAGAAAATGAAGAGAAATGATTTGTCAATAGGCATAGGCATTGTAGAAGATACAGAACATAAAAAAAAAGAAAAAAGTAAAATAAAAAGCCATTGTTCCTAAACATGTTTTACTGATTTCAGTTTTTTGTAGTTCAGCTCAGTTTGGTTCAGTGATTTGCTTCTTTTTTGATGGTTCAGTGACTTGGGACAAAAGAGAAAGTCGACAAATGTGCTTTCTATACTTTCCTGTTTTCTTCAGTTGGGATGAAATTGGTGAAACTTATTTCTTATGAAAGAAATCAATAGGCAGTCCTAGCTAAAACCAGGGATAGTGAAGGAATAGACTGGGCAGAGTTCCTAAAACAGTCCAGTCTGCAAAAAGACACCAATCCTGATTTGCAATATTCTTCAGTTCCCAGCTCATAGCATTCTCAGAATGATGTGGAGGATCAAATTATAATTGCTAAAATGACAAATAGAAACTCCTTGCCAAAAAGGAAAGGATAAGAGAAGAAAAAATAAAATGTTATTGTGGGTTGCATTAGCAGAAGGGTTGCATCTAAGACATGAGAAGAATTTATTTGTTTCTTTCTTTCTTTGTTTGTTTCAATTTAGAGCCTGCCCTTCTGAAGAGGCTCAGGGCAGGTAACAAAGTGTAACTATATATAAAAACATGGATAAGATAAAACTCGTTTAAAATTGAAACGGCATCCCTATTCCTATCTCTGCCTGCCAAATGCCTGGCCAAAGAACTATGTTTTACAGAACAGTGAAATTATTCTATTTGACATTAATTAGGTTTCAGCTACAGTATTCAATCTAGTTTTGAACAATCTTATTTTGAACACTATCTTTTAAGATAGGCCATTTTTACACAAACAGTCCGCCCCCCCCCCGTCTCCCCCGCTGGGTGTTCTGGTGGGTGTGGGGTGAGGGGAGCTGTCTGTGTAAGTGGGTCAGTGATGAGTGGGAGGATGGGTGTGCGCCAGTGTAAACACCACAGGCAGTGGGTATTTGTGCGTGCGCACTCCCAATGCACAAAGACTCACTGTGTACAAAAAAAATGTTCACCATAGTTGTTCTGCACATGCATAGTCCTTTTCCAAAATGGCACTGGCAGTGTCACCACCATTTTGAAAAAGGGTAGCCTAGCCATTCTGTGTATGAGCGGTGGCCATTGTTATCATGCACACACCAGCTGCCCTTTTCCAAAATTGCAGTGATGCTGTCAGTACCATTTTGGAAAAGTACCACACATGCACAGAATAGCATTGGTGGCCATTTTGCATATACACAGTTCTTTTATTTATTTATTTATTATGAGATCTCAAAATATTTCATACTGTGGCAAAGATCTTGGTGAGATCTTGGTCCTCAACACAAAACGTCGTGAGATTCTCGAGAGAAAAAATAGATTCTCATTTCACCTCTACTTAAAATCCTTCTGAGAACAACAATTCTTTAACGCTATAATGTGAAATTGAAACCATCCCACTAATATACTTTCCAGTATGGAGCCCATACTGGAAGAAGATAGCCCTCTATAGTCCAGGTTCAGTCCATGCAACCCTCACTCGGCCCCCACTCACATGTTTAGCATGTCCAGCCTAATAAAAAGGCAGCCCCCATGTGTATATCATGTGCTTGTGAGCAGCCTGAACTGGTGGCACCAATGAGAGTAAGAGCGGAGAGTGGGGCAGGAAGTGATTGCTCCTTGGATGTTCTAGGATTTCTACCTGAGGCTATGGTGCTAGTAGTGAACCTATATGCGTGGAAGCTCTGCACACAACCTAATTGATGGGACGCGGACATGTGGGCACACGTTAGCCTGCACGGCAGGTTCTACATTTACAGGGGGTGTTAACAAATGAGACACTGGCCCACATTTTCCCCCATTAGACCTGGATCCACCTATATTTTAGACCTGGATCCACCTATTTTTCCATCCTGTGACCTCCAGATGTTAACCCCTGGGCCACACCGGGCCACACCGGGCCCCAGATATTAACCCTGGGGCCATGCCAAGGCTGTTCTACCCAGTGTCAACTTTGAACAGATTACAGGTGCATCTGGATTACATCAGTTTTCTGGATCCTACACAATCTGGCTTTTGTCCAGGGTATGTCATGGAGAAGGCACTGCTGGTCTTGGTAGATAACCTCCTTGTAGAACTGGATAGTGGTTGTATGACCCTTCTGGTTCTATTAGATCTGTCAGTGGCCTTTGATACTGTGAACCATGAGATGTTGTTGACTCGCCTGTGAGACTTGGCCGGGATAGACGGAACCATTTTGCAGTGGTTATGTTCTTACCTTACGGGTTCCATCTTGTCCCCTCTCTTATTTAATGTATATATGAAGCCAGTGGGGGAGCTGGGAGTGGTGGTGGTGGTGGTCCGTTGTACATGTACAACACCCAGTTGTATTTGTCCTTTTCTTTGGACCCAGGTCCTGCTTTTTCTCTGCTGTCATAGTGTCTGGTGGCTGTGGGGGACTGGATCAGGCAAAGTTGGTTGAATCTCAGTCCCGATAAGACAGAGGTGATGCTGGTGTGGGGGGGGGGAGGGGGGGATGGTCTGAGGGAGGTGGCTGTTCCCATTATTGGGAGTACCCATCCTCCATTGGTTCCATCTGTGCGGATTCTGGGGTGCTCTTGGATCAGCAGCTGCATCTTGATCTGGCTGTGGCCAGGAGTGCCTTTTGCCAGTTACATCTGGTAAGGCAGCTCCGCCCATATGTCTCAGACTCCAATCTTGCCACTACCATCCATGCATTTGTCACCTCGAGGCTAGACTACTGCACTGCATTCTACGTGGGGCTGCCTTTGGTGATGATTTGGAAGCTGCAGATGATGCAGAATGCAGCAGCTCATCTCCTTATGGGTATGGACCCCAGGGAGCACATAACACCAAAGCTCCGTGCGCTGCACTGATTTCTGATTATCTTCCAGACCCGATTCAAAGTGCTGGTTTTGACCTATAAAACCCTACATGATTTAGGCCCCAATTACCTGAAAGCATGCTTCACCCCTCAGATCCCAGGGCAGCCTTTGCAGTCATCTGGGGATTCCCCCCATGGAGGTCCCACATTATCGACTGTTCCAGACAGACAGGAGGGCATTTTCGATGGCTGCGCCATCACTGTAGAATGTCCTCCCAGTGGAGGTCAACCTCAGTCTGGATCTTCTGGCCTTCCACCATGATTGTAAGACCTATCTCTTCTGTCAGGTATTCGCAAGGAGAGGGAGGGGGGATGGAGAGGATGGGGTAGGGGGGCGATGTCCTGGCAGTGATTATTTATTATATCTTAATTTATTTTTGTATTTGTATATTTTTTATGTGTTTGTTTTATTGTGATATTTTGGCGTAGTACGCTGCTCCAGGTCGCCAGAGGTGAGAGGAGCAGAATAGGAGTGTAATGAAATAAATAAATAACCTAGGAAATATGGAGCCCACCAAACAGGCAATTCAAACAAAATCAGGCACAACCTACAGCATTACTAGAGTGACTGCAACTTGGTTGAGGAGAATGGGAGCAACATGCAGGTGAATCATGGGGTGGGGGTTGTGAGGAATGCCTGCATGTTAGTTGTTCTCCCCATGTAGGACCAAAAAGAGGCAGCTGAGTGGGAGTTCCACAGAGCCACTATGGGCTCCAGTGGGCTTCCAGCCCATGTATTAACAATCCAAGGCCCTGCCATGAGTGGGGGATGTGGGTCTGGCAGGTGGAAGTCACTACGGCTGAATGAGAAACACATTTTTCTCATGAGTGACTCATAATTTTTACGGATGGGTGAACAGATCGCAGTTCAGTCCTGTTTGGTTCGGTTCAGGCGTTCGGAAAAAGGCTCTCTGTGTGAGGAATGATGACCCCAGACCCATGATGGTGGGTCCTGGGGCTACTAGAGTATTGGCAACAGCCCTCCCTGCCAGTAACATGGCCCCAAAACCCTGATGGCAGGTCCTGGGTATGAAGTTGCTGTTTCTTGATGCGGTGGAAAGACATTGCCTCCATGCGAGGAATGATGGCCCCAGACCCATGACAGTGGGTCCTGGGGCTAGAGTGGCAGCTCCTAGATACATATTGGCCACATCCCTCTTGGCCTGTAACTTGGCCCCAGAATCCTGATGGCGGGCCCTAGGGCTGGAGTGGCTGTTTCTTGATGCGGTGGAATGACATCGTCTCTGTGTGAGGAATGATGGCCCTTCCTGGGGCTAGAGTGGCAACTTCTAGGTATTGGCCACAGCCCTCCCTGCCTGTAACTTGTCCCCAGAACCTTGGTGGTGGGTCCTGGGGCTGGAGTGGCTGTTTCTTGATGCAGTGGAATGACATCATCTCCATGTGAGGAACGATGGCCCTTCCTGGTGATAGAGTGTCAGCTTCTAGGTATTGGCCACAACCCTCCCTGCCTGTAACTTGTCCCCAGAACCTTGGTGAGGGGTCCTGGGGCTGGAGTGGCTGTTTTTTGGTGCTTTGGAAAATTGGCTCTCTGTGTGAGGAATGATGGCCCCAGACCCATGACCCTGGGACCTGGGGCTAGAGTGGCAGCTTCTGGATATTGGCCACAGCCCTCCTTGTCTGTAACTTGACCCCAGAATCCTGGCAGCAGGTCCTGGAGATGGAACAGCTGTTTCTTGATGCTTTGGAAAATAGGCTTTCTGTGCGAGGAATGATGGCCCCAGACCCATGATGGTGGGTCCTGGGGCTAGAATGGAAGGTTCTAGATACATGTTGGCCACAGTCCTCCCTGCTTGTAACTTGGTCTCAGAACCCCAATGGCAGGTCCTGGGGCTGGAGTGGTTGTTTCTTGGTGCATTGGAATGACATCGCCTCTGTGACAGGAATGATGGCCCCAGACCCATGATGGTGGGTCTTGGGGATAGAGTGACAGCTTCTAGGTACATATTGGCCACAGCCCTCCCTGCCTGTAACTTGGCCCCAGAACTCCGATGGTGGGTCCTTGGGCTTCAGTGGCTGTTTCTTGGTGCATTGGAATGACATCACCTCTGTTCAAGGAATGATGGCCCCAGACCCATGATGTTGGCTCCTGGGGCTAGAGTGGCAGCTTCTGGGTATTGGCCACAGCCCTTCTTGTCTGTAACTTGGCCCCAGTACCCTGGTGGTGGGTCCTGGGGCTGGAGTGGCTGTTTCTTGAAACGGTGGAAAGACATCGCCTTTGTGCGAAGAATGATGGTGTTTGAACCATGGCAGTGAGTTCTGGGGCTGGAGTGGCAGCTTCTGGATATTGGTCACAGCCCTCCCTGCCTTTAACTTTGCCCCAGAACCCTGGGGCTGGTGTGGCTGTTTCTTATTGCTTTGGCTGGGTGTTTCCATGGTAACGAGGGCCTAGGAGGCCTAGGAGGCTGGGCTTTCCCTCAGCACAGATGCGGCCCAATATGAATTCAAAATACAGACGTGGAGGAGAGGCCTTTGGGAAAGCTGCAGGTGCGGGCTGGGATCCCACGAGCCGGTTGCCCTGTGTCTGAGACTATACGGAGGGGGGTGGCGCTGTGAGTCACAGATGTACCTGACCCGGAGGGACGCCCGTGAGTGACAGCTGCAATGGGGGCATGGCTGGAGTTGCCCAGTGGACTTAAAAGCGCCAAGCAGTCCAAGTCACTTTGAGGAGAGGCCTTTGGGAAAGCTGCGGGTGCAGGCTGGGATCCTGCAAGCCGGTTGCCCTGTACCTGAGACTATATGAAGGGGTATGTGGTGCTGTGAGTCACAGCTGTACCTGACCCGGAGGGATGCCCGTGAGTGACAGCTGCAACGGGAGTATGGCTGGAGTCGCCCAGTGGACTTAAAAGCACCGGGAAGTCCGAGGCTGATGTTTGGGTGAAACCTTGGAGGGGAAAAAAAGGTGGTCCCATTTAGTACGTTTGCTCCATACCAACACTATTCTGGCTGTTAAGACCGATGCCGCTGGTCATCTCACGTAGGATATCCCCACTTTTTCTGGTGTAAGGCAGGGCAGTGTGCTCGTACCTCTCCTTTTCAACCTCTTTATTAATGGGGTAGTCCCGTTGCTAGCTTCTCCTTCTTTTCATCCCCCCAAATTGGCCGAGCATTATGTCAGTGCGTTACTCTACACCGATGATATTGCTATCCTGTCCCAAACAAAGGTGGGGTTAAGGCGTCAGCTGGACTGCTTTGAAAACTTTTGTTTCCAGAACAAGCTTAAGATAAATTATGGAAAATCCCATATTTTGGTATTTTCTAGCTCTTGCTAGGTGACCCAGTGGAGGGTGGGCAAACATGATATCTCACAAGTGAAGTCATTCTGTTATCTGAGATTGCTTTTTCACTCAACAGGGAATTGGAGGTGCCATGTGGAAAATGCCTTATCCCTGGCAAGAGGAACTTCTTTCTCTCTTGCTAGGTTGTTCTCTGGCACGGGAAAAAGGGCAATAGCTCCTGCTGCCAAGGTTCTGCACACCAAGGTTTGCGCCCAACTCTTATATGGGGCTGAAGTTTGGCTTCCCTATGCCACCACTTTGGTGGGGAAACTTAACAGTCTCCAGGCACGCTTCTTCCAGAATCTTTTGAAGATCCCATTGGGTACCCCTTTTTTGGCCATTAGGGCTGAGTTGGGCCAACATAGATGGTCTGTGGGGGCCTGGGTCCTAGTTTTGAAAATTTTGGCCAGGCTATATACAACTCAGAACTGGGGGTTGATAAGGTACTGGAGGGAGAATACCTTCAAGAGTCTCTGGCAGCGAGCAGTGGAGTTATTCCTTAGCAAATTAGGGTTCCACTTGGATTACTGGGCTGGCAATGATCTGGGGGAAATGACGACTCAGGGAGCTTTTAGACGATCCCGCTCACAAGCGGGATTGTCCAGGGCCAGAATCGGGCACCCGCCTTCCTCTCAACGCCGTGTCTGATGTTCAGAAGAGCATCAGACATGGCGTGGAGTGTTGTGCGCATGCGCGCCCTTCTGCCATGGTGTGGAGTGTTGTGCGCATGCGCACCCTTTGCACGTGGCACTCGGGCAAAGAACCCGGAAGTGCGGCATGAAGCTGGCACAGCGGCGATCTGCCTTGACAGGGACAGGATCGCCGGGCCAGCTTCACACGGCAGCGGTCCGGGGGTCGTGCGCGTCGGGGATTTAGACGATCCGCAACAATGGCGGCTGATAAAGGGCTCAGCCGCCATTTGCATCTCATCTAAAACAGTCCTGAGATTAATCGCAGGCTTTATGACCAGGATTTACAAGAGGAGATAGTGAAGATTAGAGTCTCGCCACATGTTCTAGACTATCTTGACTTTTTCAGGTCATCCCCGAGAATGGCTGTTTATTTATCTTCAGCCATAGTGTCACGGGGAAAATATTTGTTTTTGTGTGCAAGGCTGAATGCTTTGCCAACAGCCTTACTGGAGGGACGAACGAGGGCAATAGCTTTTGACGAGCGTCTGTGCCCCTTTGATGTACAAAGTGTTGAGACAGTTCAACACATACTATTTAATTGTCATCTGTATGATCGTATTTGCTCCAATTACTTCTCTATTCTCCTTCAGAGATATCCGGGTACATCCGAACAGAATCTTCTTTACCTGGCGTTGGTAGATGAGAATTCTCAAATTACGAGTGCTGTTTCTCATGACAGCTTTAAGACTTCGCACTCTGTTCTTAAAGTTTAGGCAACCTATTGACTGAGGGCAAGGAATTGTGGCATGTTGATATAAATTCATTTATAATTATAGTTTGATTTCTTGGGTTTTGTAGGTGGCAAGGGGAGGATCGTTGTTTACTGTACTCTCCTTGCTTTGTGATGTTTTGTTTATTGTTTGTCTGATTTGGCTTCAGCTGCAAATAAAATATTATTATTATTATTATTATTATAGCTTTGGGAAATCGGCTCTCTGTGCAAGGAATTATGGCCCTAGACCCATGATGGTGGGTCCTGGAGCTAGAGTGGCAGCTTCTAGGTACATATTAGCCACAGCCCTCCCTGCCTGTAACTTGGCCCCAGAACCCAGACAGTGGGTCCTGGGGCTGGAGTGGCTGGGACTGGAGTGGCTGTTTCTTGGTGCGTTGGAATGACATCGCCTCTGTGTAAGAATGATGGCCCCAGACCCATGACGGTGGGTCCTGGGGCTAGAGTGGCAGCTTCTAGATACATATTGGTCACAGCCCTCCCTGCCAGTAACGTAGGCCCCAGAACCCCGATGGCTGGTCCTGGAGTGGCTGTTTCTTGGTGTGTTGGAATGACATCACCTCTGTGCAAGGAAACATGGCCCCAGACCCATGATGGTGGGTCCTGGGGCTAGAGTGGTAGCCTCTAGATACATATTGGCCACAGCCCTCCCTGCCAGTAATGTAGGTCCCAGAACCCTGACGGTGGTTCGTGGGGCTGGAGTGGCTGTTTTCTTTTTATATATCTATCTATCTCCACACTAAATCTAACTGCTATTAACTATTCTAAAACCTATTGAACTAAATGGAATATCCTAATAATTACTACAAAGGCCTTGTCCTACAAACACACTGTATCTCTATCTATCTCTATAACTAAGCTAACTACTATGTATATCTATCTAGTAACCGTCTATCTAATAACTATCTATCTATATATATACAATATTACACAGGGGGGAACATAAAGAACACAGGGAGGGGTACAACACTGAAATGAAATCAATCTAATAATATTCCTACTCTAAATAAATCTAAATCTTAAAACAGGGGAAGGGAATCAGGGATGAAATAAGAGGGAGAAGGAAAAGGATTCAATGGAGGGAAGAGGGAGGAAGGAAGGAAGATTGAACACAGGGAGAGATAAAAACAAAAAATAACAGCTAAATCTATCTAATCTAAGCTAAATAAATGAGAATATGGAGGTAGATGGGTTGGATGGGTGAAATAGGAAGAGGATGGCAATTGGATAAGGAACAGGAAGAAACAAAAGCTGCTGGGAGAGAACGAGCCTTCTGAAACGCCTGCTGTTCAGGAACAGTGACTAGCTCAGTAGGTGTTGGGAAGGCGGGAGGTGATTAGTTTTGTTTCTTGCTTCACCCACCTCACTGCAAGCCCCATTGGCTCCATGAAGCCTAGCCCGTGGCCAATCGCAGACTGAAAAGTCAGTGGTCTGAAGCGAAAAGTGATGGTGATTGGGCAGGCTGGCTGCTTCTCTAACCCTGGCCACCCCTGGTGCCTGGAAGTCTGCTCCTTGGGTGACTCCCCTCCCTGTCACATTTTACCTTTCAGTGACACGTTTTTGCCACCCGAACTCACCCCAACGTGATCTGAACTGACCGAACTGTTCAGTCATTTCAATGTTTGGAATTGAGTTCGGTTTGGTCAGTTCGTGTTCAGATTCAGGTTCGGGTTCAGTCATCCAAACAGGCCAAATTCGGGCCGAACTCTGAACTTCTGAACCGTGTTCGCCCATCCCTAATAATTTTGAGAACCGGAACTGAGATCATACAAGATCATGGTCCTAAAATGAGTTCATGGGCAGTAAAATAAAATAATTAATTGCACATACATAAAATGGGCACTCGATTGTTGCGCATACAAAAATGGTCACTGCCCTTAACCAAAATGATGGCAATAGCATCACCACCATTTTCATTAGGGGCAGCAGATTGCATGTGTGCACAAAATGGCCACCAGACTGTTTTGTTCATTTGTAAATCACCACTGCTCTTAAGCAAAATGGTGGTGACACTATTGCCACCATTTTGTTTAAGGGAAGTGGCCAGTATGTGCCTGTGCAAAACAATCTGGTGGCCATTTTGTGCATGCACAATGGTTATTATTTATTTTTCTCATTGAGGACTCAGTCCAACCGTCCATTGGATGAACTGAGAACTGGGATTTCAATGAGATATCTCACTTTTGCCAGATATTGTTTCAGTCCTAGGGACCAAGTGGCCAGTGGGGGAGAACGCCTTCTAAATGGGAAGGTGCATATCCACCTGATTCGGGCTAATGTAGATTAACATTTCACTCTTTGACTCTCTTAGTTCAATTTTTTGTTTGCCTTAGATGAACCTAGAAAACATCTGTTATTCAACATTTGAGGTTCTCTTGTTTCATTTTACAGTGCACTCTCACAGATCAATAGTGCCTTATGAAATATATATGATATACAAAATCATATTGTAAAATTTGGGGTTTAAAAACTCTCATCTAATTATCTGAGAAGAAACTTGTCAAGATCACACTGCTCTTTAAAGGCTTGGGTAGAAGAGGCATTAACAGATCAGCAAATAAGCACAGCAAGCAATGAAATCAGAAATAAGCCCAAAAGTCCTACTTGGAAAATGTGTTTCTGGGCCTATGGCTATACTGGGAAAAATCTTTAGGAAGGGTCAATAGTACAGTAGCTGTAGTCACCTCATTACTGAAATATTGAAAGTAACTTGTCAAGAGAAAATTCCTTACTGCCCTCATTGGTGACAGTGAGTTGACTTTGTCAGTGGTGGACCAAATAGTATATTTGACCTCACAGCTACATACTGCTTTTATTTGCTACAGATGGTTCTGCTATAAATTGATTGTTTAGCATTGCTGCAGCAAGCAAGGAAGATTAAAAAGAGAATTAAAATTAAAAAGACCAGCTGGGGAAGGGTGTCTTAGAAATGAAAAAAAAAAAATGTAATACAGGATAAAAGGCCTGTGTATTTTTCTTTTTTTGAGTGAACTGTTCCACCCTGTGGAGGGGAGTGCTCCCTCCATCCAGGTATATTCCAGCCGCAGGAACAAATGTTCCTGCAGCCTCTGCCGGTGGGGAGGAAGGGTGGGTGGGTGGGGAGTAACATGCGGCTGTTTGGCCACGTTCTCAACATTGCCATGACAGTCAGCCTTCTGGTCATGCTAAGCCCTTTTCATAGTTGGTGTCAGAAACATCAGCATGCTGTAGACACCATTTTTGAACAAAGCAGCCCGTTCTGAGCATACCCAGCACTTCTGGGCATGCTCAGAACTGGCTGCCTACATCCAAGATAGCACTTGCAGTGTGCTGACTCTACAAGTGCCATCTTTAGAAAGCGCTGAGCATGCTCAGAAGGGGAAATTCAGACCCTTCTGAGCATGCCCAGTTCTTTTTTTAAAAAAAATATTTTCAAACTTACCAGCCCAGGAAGACACTGCACTTCACATGACCCCCTCCAGAGGTTAAATACCCAACCCAGAATCTCCAGTGATTATGGAGAATTTGCTGCTAAACTTTGCTGTGTCCAGATTTTCTCCTGCAGCCGTACTCATCATGAATTTCATCTGTTGTCTTTTTTGACAGAAATAGGTCATGAAGTTTAGTACTGGCAGCAAATTGAAAGATGATAACTCCAAAAGCACAGAAACCAGGAAAGAACACAAATGCAAGTAAATACCCAGGATATGACTGATTGCAAAACTGCTCTTGGAAATGAACTGGAAGATAAATAAGTTGGGAGGGGAGGGGGGAGTACAGCCTAACTGAAGTACTCGCTTGGAACTTTCACTTTTCTGTCGATACAACTTTTCACCTTCAGAGCTGTTGCTTTTGAGTGTCCCTCAGATAAGCAGCTTCACTTGTTCCATAGATAAGTAAAGTGTGGTGGTGCTGGTGCTGGTGGTAGCAGAACTTCTTGATGGGCATGCCAGTCAAGATCACCAGGCTAAAAAAGCTATTCAATTTCCACAGCCCTTTTGATACAAGTTTCCAACTCTGTGCAATTTTCTGAGGACTACCAACTTGACCAAAAAAGCTTTTTGTAAACTTGCAGCCTGAAATAGTAAGCTTAAAAAATACTGACATTGAAATAACAATAGATTTACTATTGTCTCATATAATGACGTGAGTAATAATTTAATATAGATGAGTTATCCATTTTGAGGTTTCTACCTTTTTTTTCCTCATTCAAAAAATTTGCTTTTACCAACTAAGGGGCTAATCCAAGGTGTATGCACAAACAGCATGCATGCAGTGTGCACAACAAATGCACACTGCGTGCATGGTATGCAATGCATGCATTGCACATGGTGCGCACGTAGTGCACAGACATTTTGCGCTTGTTGCAAATATGTTCTGCACACAGTGGGCAGGGCATTCAGTGTGCACACAATGTGTGCATGCACCTTCTTTGGGGCCCTATGAGCCCAATTCTCATTTGTCCAATGGCAAGCACATAATCACGGAGAATTATCATTTTGATGTGCACAGGGAGAGACAAGAGCAGTTAAAAATAAGTTTTAAAGTCCTCAGCATCCCTGAATGGCACCTGAGTCCGCACAGATGAAACTTAGGGTATTTTCAAACGTAGCAGTGGACTGGCTTTAGCACCCTTTAGTCAGCAGGCCACTGTCATTTAAGGAACCATTCCCCCAGATGTTGGCACAGCATGGGTTCTGACCGTGGGGCTGGCTAGCCCAGGTTGTGACTTGGGGAAGTCCCCAAGTGCCAAGTCCTAGTCCTGGTTAGCCACCACAGCAGTTGGAATCCAGCTGCCCGACTGGTAGTAAAGCGGACTTTCACGTTTGAAAGCTTCACTCACCATGGTCTGGAGTGCCCGAGGGGCTGGGTACCATGGTGGATGTCATTGTTCATTATGGCTTCCCAACAGGGAGGGGGGAAGCCACTTAGCTCAGCATGGGGGCAGGGTCATTGCATTAGTTCGGGTGCCTTGCTGGATCTCAGCTATGGTCCCAGTCCCACTCTGTATTTGGTAAGTCTGTGGTAGCGCCCTAGTGCCGTCACATTAGATTTCACCCGCAGTTTGAAACAAGTATCTTTTCCTTGCCTGGAAGGTGGTTATGCTGGACCCTTATGCCTTAAAGGCCGCTTTTAGATGAGTGGGTCGCCATCGCACAACCCGCTTGCATGATGTTTCAAAATCCCACGACAAGAGGTATTTAATTTGAAGTCAGCAAATCATTTGCTACTGCCTCCCATGCACATGATCCCTGACCGCTTTCACGTGTAATCCCGCATCGTGGGATTTTGAAACATCGTGTGAGTGGGTCGCACGATGGCAACTTGCTCGTCTAAAATCGCCCTTAGGTAATACAAACCTGATGAAGCATTCCCCTGGGCTAAGATCTTTGTACAAACTGCTTTTGTCTCTCCCTGCTCATATCTCCCTGCACTCCTCTGCTTCAAGTTGGATGAATGAGGATTGCACCTAAAAGTGTGCAGATCTGAATCCATTGCGATAAAGACAATTTAGCCATTAACTTCAATGAAGGCCCTTTCAAATGAATGTAAGTGCATGGGGGGATGGGTGGGCACCATGGTGGGTAGGCTGGTGGTGCATGGGCCACACCGCCATCCCACCCACCATGGCACCCACCCATCTGTGGGTGGACCATTACATGGACGCCCACCCACATCCATGCATCTCCACGCATGGAGACACCTCCATTGTCCCCAATGCCTTCATGTGTGGGTGATGGGTGGAGGTGGGTGGAGCATGGAACGTGCACACACCCCACCCATCAGTCATGGCAGATACACAGATCCACCTCACCACCTACAAACGTGGGTGAGTGCGGTGGCATCCGTGTAAAAAGGGCCAAAGTCAAGATTGCACTCAAAGTGATGCAATGCGGCAAATGAACAAAGCTTACACTTGCAGAATACTTTGAGTATTACTTTGAGTATGTTGTTCATAGGAATTATGCAAAGCAAAAGGAGATCACTTTCTCTACAAATACTGTCATTTCTGGTGGACATGGCGGTCAGAGTTTGACCTGAGAGACCAGCGTTCAAATAATATCTTAGCCAAGATTATGCTTTTATGTAAATGTAAAGCACTCAGAGTGCCATGTAGGTAGGGGGAGGGCTATAACAATAAAATTATTATTATTAAGAACTTTTTGGGTAGACTTGGGGCAATCACTAAGGGCCTTTTCACACAGGCACACACACACCCCCGCACACATGTGTGGTGGGGTGTGTGTGCTTGTACGAATGCCGCATCAGGTGAGCGGGGGATGGGTGGTGTCCATAGGAACACCGCGGGCTGTGGGTGGGTGTGGGTGTGCTGTCCATCCACCTCCACCCATCACCCACGCATGGAGCAACAGGCTCCAATGCCAGTTGGTCCATGTGTGGAAATGGGTGGAGGTGGGTGGAGATGGGTGTGCACCCATAGAAACGGGTGAACACCCACTTCCACCAACCGTGGACACATAACCATCCCCCCACTTACTGTAGCCTGTTTGAAAAGGGCCTATTTCTCATCCTAAATTCTTCATCTGTAAAATGGGAATAATGATTTACATCGATTGATTGTTGCAAGGGTGAACTAGATGAGGCCTGTCAATCAAATTGTACACCAAAAGGAATGAATGAATTAAATTAAATTAATTAATTAATTAATTAATTTTCTGGGATTAATCTTGCATCTCCTGAAATCACACTCTCAGCATGTCGACAACAAATCCCTACATCACATCCATAGTTGTAGTTTACTAAGATGTGTTTTTCCACTGGAAGTGTTGGCAAGAAGGGTCAACAACTAGAGCCCTGTACTTTAGAGGAGCCCATAATACCACCGGTAGAAGTTCAATTCACCTCAGTGGGGTGTGTACCTGACAGTAGGGCATTTAGGATGCAGTTGCTCCTTTAAAATTCACCACAGTTGGGAACATGGTGTTTGCTCCTCCATCACTTGAAAAGAGTGAGATGTGTCCCTTATGACCTTATAAGGGTGCCGTGGCCATGTTCCCAGCTGAAGGGAATTTGAAAAGAGCTCACTTTGCAAGGGAAGCAGAATGGCCATGTTCTCCACATTTCCTCATTTCAGATTGGGAGCCTGATTCCTGCACCTCAGCCTGTGTCTGTGTGTGTGTGTGTGTGTGTCTCCCCTCCCTCCCTGAATCTGGAAATTATGGTGCCCCTTCAAGAAAGTTATGGCTGTCACTGAGCTCAGATGATGGTGGAACAGGATGTGTTTATTTGTCTTTTTATTGTTTGTTCCCTCCATATATTGTAGGGAACAAGAATATTTGGGTTAGTAATTATTTTTTCCTGTTAGAGTGGAGCTCTTACTACCCATGCACATGTTAGTATTATAAATAGGCCAGTCCTCCCTCTACTCATGTTGATCCTTTATACAAGAGGATAGATTGTTGCACTGAGGAAGTTGGGGAGGATTGCATGGACAAGGATGCTGAACAAGTAAATAATGTTCAACAATTTATTAAGCAGAATCAGGATTAAGCTCCCATGGAGTTGAGAATGAAAGACCCACCAGAGCCTTCCCAACAGAATTCCCCCAAAATGAGTACTGACAGGAATTAAACCCTTAATGATATTACAACTAT
The DNA here is from genome assembly GCA_003113815.1 of Sphenodon punctatus. Lineage (NCBI taxonomy): Eukaryota > Metazoa > Chordata > Lepidosauria > Sphenodontia > Sphenodontidae > Sphenodon > Sphenodon punctatus. The sequence goes on from QEPC01007367.1 coordinate 772,073, forward strand.
GTAATTTGGGAATGAGGCTTATTTTAGTATTATATTCAATTGCTGACAGCTGCCCAGCAATCATGAGTCTGACTTATTTTGTTTCTGCACATCATAATGAAGAGAGTGAACACTAGGGAAGTAATTCACAACTGCCATGAACGTTAGAAGAGTACAAAGGAAGTGTCCAGCTGTGTTGCTAGCATCATGTTATTTTGTGTCATCAGAGAGTTTACATGAAGGTAGAGTGCTATGTTTGTCTAAACTCTTATGACAATTCCATATCTTTACTGTTCCAGTCATTTCAAGACAGAGTATTTCAGAAATTGCCTATTTTTTCATTCCAGCATGGGTGTAATTATTGTGGGAGACATGTCTTGCACAAAGCTAGGGATTTAAGGGGTGGCAAAACCAACCAAAATTTGCACTTGGGACAGAGAGGAAAAGATGGGGCTTCACTCTCCCAAAGGTGAATGTGGAATCAGTACCTCAGAGCCGCACTCCCTGTCCTTAACTGCCACCCGCCACTGAGAAAAGAATCCATTCCTTAGTCAATGCCCCCAACACGTAGAGGAAAGACCTGACTGCCCCACCATTCTTATCCATTCTCTGCTTCCTGAGTGGTTGTTACCACTGCCTCCCACAAAGATCTGGGGAACGTTACAGCACGGTTTCAGTTTATGCTTTCCCCAACAAAATACAGTGACCATGTATTGGGTTACATATTTCCCCCAATAAACTGTTTGATGGCTGGGGAGAGAGTGCACACTCCTCCAGGTCCCACTTCCCCCTAGCAGCTGTTTGGTGGCCAGGATGAGTGCGCTCCTCCGGGCCCAATCTTCAGACCTCATCTCGCAGCAGGGTTGCACAGGCTGACCAGATGGGAGGCAGCCTGTTATTCTATATTGGGCAACCATAGCCTGGCCAGAACTGGTTGATCATCTGCCAGTCACTGGCCATACAATCTGCTGTATCACGAGCTAAATTTATTTATATTTATTTATTTTATGGATTTTTATCCCGCCCCATCCTGCAATGCAGCTCGGGGCGGCTAACAACAGCAAAATCATTAAAACAATTTAAAATACAAATATAAAATATACCAATAAAAACAGGGCAGAGTAGAATAATAAATAAATACAACGGTGGGGGATTAAAAATCACCCCCCCCACCCTCCCTCCCAAAGGCCTGGGCAAACAGCCAGGTCTTACAGTTACGCCGAAATGTCAAAAGGCTTGGGGCCAGGCGAGCTTCCTCCGGAAGGGAGTTCCACAGCCGCGGCCCTACCACCGAGAATGCCCGCTCCATCGTGGCCCCCCGCTTAACACGGGGGA
>QEPC01007367.1:774987-805007 GCA_003113815.1 Sphenodon punctatus
GGAGTAGAGAGATAGAGTTGAGTGTCATCAGCATAGAGGTGGTATTGGAAGCCATGGGAGGCAATGAGTTTGCCTAAGGATGAGGTATAGATCGAGAAGAGGAGAGGGCCAAGAACAGAGCCTTGAGGAACACCAACTGAGAGGGGGAAGGAGGAGGAGGCGGAGTTGGAGAGAGACACATTAAAGGAGCGGTCAGAGAGCGGTCTTTTTGTAAAAAAGACAAGCATGGGTACCTATGACTTTTCAACTTTGTGAATGTTTTCCTGCATCTCCGTGTGTTACATTTCCCCTGTTTTCACCTACCCTGTTGCCTCTCACACCAGGGAACTTCCTCTAATTAATGATTGTACAGTGTGCTATACAAATGCATAATATTTGTTTTAAAAAATATCAAATGAAATGGAAGTGAATGACACAACTGCAATCCACAATTCACTTCAACTTTTTATTCAACTTGCTAAAATTGATTTGAATATATTATTATATTATATTATATTATATTATATTATATTATATTATATTATATTATATTATATTATATTATATTATATTATTATTATTATTAACATTTGTATAGCACAAGCCATGTACCTGGTGCTTTACAGAACAAAGATAAAGATGTGGTCCCTGCCTATGGCTTACAATCTAAAAAGACAAGGAGGGGGCGGCAAGGAGAGGAGACAAAGGGAAGACAAGGGAGAAGCAAACAAACATACAAGCAACTGCGAAGTTTCAGGTGCACATACTTGGCTTGGTTACAGTTAGAAAGGAGTCTGCAGAGGAGGGCAGACGGTAAGTATTTGAGGGAAAACAAATAGCAGGCATTGGGAAAGGTGACACAGAAGAAGTGGGTCTTGAGGAGGGATTTTAAGGTGCGGAGGGAGGAGGTGAGGCGGATGTGGGTAGGGAGGGAATTCCAGACATGGGGGGCAGCGAGGGAGAAGGGACGAAGGTGGTTAGGGGAGCAGGGGAGACGAGGGAGAGTGAGGGAGGGGACAGAGGAGGAGCGGAAGGCGCGTGCAGGAGTGCGTAAGGAGATTAGGGCTGAGAGGTAGGGGGGAGCTTGGCTGTGAAGTGTTTTATAGGTGAATGCCAGCAGTTTAAACCAGATGCGTTTGAGAAGGGTGAACCAGTGAAGAAAGGAGACGAGAGGCTGCACGTGGTCAAAGCAACGGGCTGAGTTGATGACCTTGGCAGTGGAGTTTTGGATTGCGATAAGGGGGGACAGGTGAGAGTGACGGAGGCCAGCAAGGAGAAGGTTGCAGTAGTTGAGGCGAAAAATAACCATGGCATGAACAAGGGTTTTGGCAGAGGAGATAAGGAGTAAGGGGCGGATCCGAGCGATGTTATGGAGGGCGAAGCGGCAGGTCTTGGCAACAGAGTCAATGTAAGGCTTAAAGGAAAGATGATTGTCAAAAATGAAGCCTAAGCTACGGGCTTGGGGAACAGGATGGATGGTGTCTCCATCGATGCGGATGGACAGGGAAGCAGAAGAGGAAGAGGAGGGAGGAAAAATAAGGAGTTCAGTCTTGGCCATGTTGAGCTTGAGCTGGCGTTGGGACATCCAGGCAGAGATGTCAGTGAGACAGTTGACGAGGCGTGAGTGGACAGAAAGGGAGAGAGAGGGGGTAAAGAGATAGAGCTGAGTGTCGTCAGCGTAGAGATGATATTGGAAGCCGTGGGAGGCAATGAGTTTGCCAAGGGAAAGGGTGTAGATAGAGAAGGGGAGAGGGCCAAGGACAGAGCCTGTCTCTTATACACATCTAGATGTGTATAAGAGACAGGCTACGGGCTTGGGGAACAGGATGGATGGTGACTCCATCGATGCGGATGGACAGGGAAGCAGAAGAGGAAGAGGAGGGAGGAAAATAAGGAGTTCAGTCTTGGCCATGTTGAGCTTTAGCTGGCATTGGAATATCCAGGCAGAGATGTCAGTGAGACAGTTGACGAGGCGTGAGTGGACAGAAAGGGAGAGAGAGGGGGTAAAGAGATAGAGCTGAGTGTCGTCCTGTCTCTTATACACATCTAGATGTGTATAAGAGACAGGCATAGTAGTGTTGCCTGGCCATGTAGATAGCAGAAGAGAGGGTGGAGAGGGATAATTTATACTGGAAGAAGTCAGGGTGGGAGCGGGATTTATGCCAGAGACATTCGGCAGCCCGGGTGCAAGAGTGGAGGTAGCAGTTGTTAGGGGTGAGCAATGGACGGGGTTTTGGGGGTCGTACGGGGCAGGAGGAGAGGGGTGCAAGAGAGCCAAGGGTGAAGTGAGAGAGGTGTTAAGAGAAGAGATGGCAGAGTTTGGGGAAGAGGAGGAGAAGAATGAAGGGAGGAGGAGGGAGAGGGAGGAGGCAAAGTCAAGAGGGGCAACGGCCTGCAAATTGCGGAAAGGACTCAGAGCAGCAGAAGACAAGGGGGTTGGTGGGAGAGGTTGAAGGAGCAAGGAGGTGGTCAGATTTATGACAAGGATCGAAGGAGAGATCAGCAACAGAGCAGTTTCTGGAGAAGATGAGGGATTTCAATAAACCAAATTTATTGAATTGGGTTTTCACCTCCAATATTTGTTTCACTTCTAATATCCACAAACCTGTTCTAGACTGATTAATCTATTCATCTTGGGTACTCTTTCCATGTAATGTTACATCAGCAGCTTCTGTTGTGGTTGCACCAATAAATTGCTATATAAAGAAGCAAGGCTTGCTGTTATCTCAGTGTTAAAGGATGTGCCTTCTTTATCATAGGTTCTCTCAGCTAATCAAACCTAGAACTCGTTTACTGTGATTTCAGATAGCTTGATGGTAAAGGGGGGGCACCATACTTAAATGTTTTGATTAATAAAGATGACTGGTATGAGGCCCAAGTCAGGAATATTTATACAAATTAAATAAAAGGAAAAGGAGAAAGAAGAAGGAAGAGTATGACTTGTGGTGAGGTCAATCTTCCTTTGTCTCAATTCAACAATCTGTAAAAGCGAGAAAGGAACAGATATTGGGCATTTTTACACACACGTTAAAGTTCTGGATTTTTCAATCTTCTGGGTTTACAAGTCCATAAGTAAGTTCTGGGGGCATTTTTCACACAAACACTGCCCTGAGGCAGCCTAAAGTAGCCCCAGCTGTATATGTGATAGGCTTCCATGGAAACCAAGTGACCACAACTGCCTGGAGCAAAGCAGTTTACCAGGAGAACTTTTTACACACAAAAGTTCTGGGAGAAGTTCTATGCAGAAGTTCAAAGAGCCAGATTTTTAAGATCTGGGTGAGTAATTTATGCACACAGAAAGTTCAGAATGCAACAGCAAACATGCAGGAGAAATGTGTGTGTAAAAACACCCATTGACATCTGCTGGGGAGCAGAGCAAGTTAATTTTAAACGGAGAACAATATTTACCTCGGGGGATAATATTTCCCTCAATCTTGACTAGAATATAGCGCTAGTGGACTTTTTGTATGGTTACACGTACCCTGGAAATCTTTGTCAGCACCCTTTGGAATTCTTCACCTGTAAGTGTAACATTTTCCTGTTCAAACTCCAATTTGAAGATGAGGTAAAGTTAAAGATATTACTTAAGAATGTTTTTTACAGAACTCTGATGAACTGGTCAGGAAGAAGACCTTGCCCCCCACCAACCTCTACAAAGGACTCAGAGACATTGGCAAAAAACTGGCAACAACCCTTTATTAACAAACCAAACCGTTATCTGTTTTAACAGCAGACATATACAAATAAAGGTACAGTGCATAACAAAGTAAGCTCCTAGCAAGCCCGCTTGGGGCCTTGTCAACTCATTCCCCTCCCAGCCCAGTAGAGGCCAGAGTGACTCAAACCTCCACCTGCAATTTTCACCAAGGTGAAAATCTGGAGGACGAAAGTACATGCACAGCCCGCCCAGCTGAGGTGAGGAGTGCATGTGCACCCCCCCTCCTGAGGCTCTTGGCACAAGGCAGCATCAGCCATGCATGCAACCCCAAACCTCACCTAAATGTGGTGATATTCAATTTGACTGACTGGACTGGACAAACCTCTGAGCACTGTACCCCATTGCCAGGGTGCTAGGAAACTACCTTTCCTCCCCCTACCACCCTTTCCCAACTGAACTGTCCATGGACATTACAAAGCAACATCCACAAACTAAAGACACTGTGAGGAAGACGAAAAACCCTAGAGCTTACCATCCAATTTTCTCAAAGAGAAAAATTCCTTCCTAACCCGAAATTGGCGATTCAATCAGCGCAGTGCCTGTTACAGAGGGCAGGTGGGAGGGTTCTTCTCTTCAGTCACTTCCCGAATGCAGGAACTTAAGACAGGCAAGCGCCCGACCTCTCGCGAGAAATGTGAAACCACGCTCAGAAACTTCATTAGCCTCCCCGTCCCACAAGGGGCACCCTCATCCTTTACTCCTTCATGAGGGCCTTCTCAATGGGGGTGGGAGATCAACGCCTGCCCGGGCTAATAGCCCAACCGACATTTGTGAATGTTGTCTAGCTGGCATAAATTTAAGTATACACTACTGAAATTGACTTATGCTCACATTAGCATGCAAGCCTTCTCATGTGTAATCTGATTGGCTAGCATTTTTTTAAAAAAAAATTATTGTACTGATCCCAAAGTCATGACAATATACATCCACATTATAACAAAAATTCACACAAATACTCCAAAAAACCCCATACATATAAAAAACAAAATTATCCCATAACAAATATTAAGCAAATATCATTCATATCAATCATAAACCTCGACTGGCTAACATTGGTCTAATATCTACAGATCTTGTGAAGCATGTGGATGCAAGCTTTGCTAATAAATATAACAGAGAATTACAGTCTTCATTTTGTAGCATGTTACCTAATCCAATCCAATTTATTTTATTAGCTTGATTGTAGGTCATTACATAAGAACTAACATAAAAGAAAACAAATCACAAAGAAGGTGATACAATATACAGTACAATAAAGCAATATGCAAAGACAACAAGGCAAAATAAGTAAAAATAATCAAACCACTGTGCCATGATTGCGATATAAGAATTCATTATCCAAGGGTACCTTAAGCTCCAGAAATAACTGACATAAGTTAAAAGCATGTGACAGAAACTTAGCTACCTTCTCAATGATTTCTGGAGATATACCAGACAAAGGAATTTTGAGCAGACAAGTGTATGACCTGCCAGAATAGTTTGCCAGATATGGAATCAAATATGTACTTCTCAACTGATCGTAAAGATGGCAATATAACAAAATATGTTCGGTTGACTCTGTGCCCAACTGATCAAAAGGGCATAAACGGTTCCCATAAGGTTCCCTCTATAGAGCCCCTCCAGTACTGTGGAAGGGAGAGCATTTAGATGAGCACACATGAAAAGATATCTCCCACGGTTTGGAATAGCAGAAAGCATATAGCTAGCCATTTCAGAGTTACCTGGAGACCACCAAATATAGCTTTGTAGATGAGGAGAATTATTGACTAATGCTATTTCACTCTGCCTTCTGATGTCTCTAACCTAGAAAGAACCTCTGCCTTAACTACGCAGGGGTCTTTATTTGCAAAGTAAAGCTGAGAAAACCCCAACTTATTCAGATAATTTTCCAGAGTGCTGAACCATGTACTTTTGAAGGTATCCACAAGTATAAAATAAGCAAGGCCTGAGTTGGAAAAGCTTTGGAACCTGGTCCAAAACTTGAGTGTATATATCCAAGAGATCTGACTCCAGCTAATCTGACCAGTCTCCAACCTGATTTCAGCCAAAGGAGTACCATTGGGAACCTTAAGAAGCTTCTGTAGAAAATAAGATTGCATAGAGTTAATGTTTATAGAGATAAGGGGCACCCAGAGTTCAGCCCCATATAGGATCTGAGCCCTAACCTTACTATTCAAAACTCTTATTGTCATCTCAGGCCTACTCCTGCCAGAACTAGAAAAAAATCTTAGAATGGCAACAGATTTACCTTTAGAAGCTAACATAACCCTCTTATAGTGTTCAGACCAGCTTCCTGAGGAGTGAAAATTGAGCCCCAGGTTTTTGAATGCTTTGACTTGCTGCAAAGCCTGCCCGTTAATGGACCAATTAAAAATGCATCTACCCTTAGCAAAGACCATAATTTTAGACTTGGCATAGTTGATGGTTAACCTATTTAAGTCACAGTATGCTGCAAGAGCCGTAAATTGCAGCTTAAGGCCCACCCTAGTCTGGGTAATCAGGGCCAAATCATCAGCATACAAAAGGCATCTAGCAGTTCAAGAAGCCAGTTTGGGGGGTGGGGGGAATTCATGTTTAGTCAGTAACAGAATAACATAATAATGAATAAGTTAAACAAGGAGGGGGCCAAAATGCACCCCTATCTTACCTCAATGTAGACTGTACTTGTAATGTAACATAACCAGCATTATTCACCTTGACTACCAAGGATGTCTGGGCATGGACTCTTTGCAAAAGAAACAAAAGTCTTTTCTCTATTGAGGTTTTGCTTAATTTGTCCCACAAAAGTTCCCTATCAACTGAGTCAAAGGCAGATTTAAGATCCAAAAAGCCACAAAGAGCTTCCCATTCATTGTCCTATACTTCTTTATGAGATGGAAAAGAATAAGTAAGTAAAAGAGTTTATTTGCAGGGCCAAGCCCTTTAACAAATTTGCATGGCAATAAAATACAAAAATACAAAAAACACCATAATACATCAATCATAAGTAATCAAAAACCCAAAATTGGATACAGACAATCTTAAATAAGTCTCCTTACATCCGCTCCTACTGTCGTTCAGACTTATACAAAAGCCCCTCCCAAAACCGAGCTACTTGGGGCGCAAAAAAATGGGTGGTGGATGTTTCGAACTGCCACTCCAAATCTTGCCACTGCTCTAGAGTGTACTGAGGCAATTGGCCCAAGTAAGCCCTGAATATCCTTGCATGAAAAAAAAGGACCCAGAATGGGGCCCTTTAGGAATTTGATACTTGGGCCTACTAGAGCAGGGCAATGAAAGAAGACATGCTCTATTGTATCTATCACCTTCAGCTGGCATAAGGGGCATAGGCGCATAGTCCATGGGATCTGCTTGTATCGCCCCTCCATAATTGCCAATGGAAATGTATTTGTTCTTAGTCTGAAATACGCCATATGTTCTTCAGCATTCTCCCAGACGAAAAGGTAATAAGGGCCAGAAAACTGTAAATTGGGAGGGATGTATAGGGGAGCTATCTTTTGGGAGGACAAGAGAGCACCCTCCAATTGGAGCATCTGGTCTTGAATTCGTCTCTTGATCAAAGTCCTTACGGCTACTTGGCCTAAGTTGGCAAGGGATCCAGGGGAGAATCCCAACAAGGCAACTTCTCGCTCTGCCTGGCATAACCAGGAGTCTCCCAGCCCGTTCCTCAGCACTAGGGAAAAAAGGGAACCCTCCTGGTGATGAAATAGGGCTGCTTTGGCCCAAAACATAACCACTGCTTGAAGGGCATACGCCCTTAATGGAAGACACTGTGGTTCAGCCCGCAGGATAGCTTGGGGTATACCCTTAGGGGCTCCTGTAATACGCCATAGAAAGCTGTTCTGGAGGGGTTCTAGAAGGTCAAGAAAGGAGAGGCCCCAGATAGCGAATGCGTATAATAACTGGCAAAGAACCTTGGCCTTAAAAAGGCGGAGGGCCGGCAAGACTAATTTCCCCCCTTTGCTCAGGAAAAACTTCAAAATTGCCGAGATGGATTTTTTGGCTAGTACCTGGGTCACAGCAAAATGTTCTCTCCAGCCCCCATTGGAGGCAAAGATTACCTCCAAGTACTTATAGGACCGGACTTGCTTGATGGAATTTGGTCCAATGGACCAGGAATGACGTTTCTGAAATCCCCTGGTCCCAACTACCAGAACCTTCGTTTTGGAGAAATTAATTGATAATAATTTGGCCTGACAATAGTCACCAAAGGATTGCATGGCCCGCCTCAGACCAATTATTGTCTGGGAAATCAATACTGTATCATCTGCATAAAGTAATAGAGGGATCTTACGATCTCCTATTTTAGGGGCGTGCGTATCTGTTTGCTTCAGAATATGCACTGAGTTATTTAAATAGAGGTTAAAGAGAGCAGGAGCCAACAGGCATCCCTGCCGCACTCCGACTCGTACCCCTATTGGTTGAGATAAAGCCCCATCAGTATTGTAGCGGACCCGGAGCGAATTTCGCTCATGTAATTTCATAATTAGGTACAGAAGTCTGGGTTCCATATCCAGGGATCTTAGTTTCATCCACAAGCGCTCTCTGCAAACTGAGTCGAATGCTTTTTCAAGATCTATAAAGCATAAAAAAAATTTCCTGCGATGGGAAGTATATTTTGTTATTAGGGCAGATAGAGTAAATATATGATCGGTAGTGGCCATCCCCCCGCGAAAGCCTGCTTGCTCTGGCTCGATAATGAGATTCTTATCCATCCATAATTGCAATCTATTCAGTAAGAGCTTAGAATACAATTTAGCCACTATACTGAGAAGACTTATGGGCCGATAGTTCTCTGGGAGATTTAGATTCCCTTTCTTATGAATAGGGACTACTATGCTGGATGTCCAAGTCTGTGGGAGGGAGCCCGTGTTGTTGACATAAGTAAAAAGAGGGGCCAGCACCTTAGCCCACCCTATCAGATTTCTCTTCAACACTTCTGGAACTATTCTGGAACAACACTGTCAATAACTATTGATGGAGTCACCATCCTGCCTGTCCCCCAAGCCCGTAGCCTAGGCTTCATCTTTGACTCAGCCCTTTCTTTTAAACCCTACATTGACTCTGTTGCTAAATCCTGTCGCTTCTCCCTCCATAACATTGCTAAGATTCGCCCTTTTCTCTCTGTCTCGTCTGCCAAAACTCTTGTTCATGCTCTGGTCATCTCTCGCCTCGATTACTGTAACCTCCTTCTCACTGGCCTTCCCCGGTCTCACCTTTCTCCCCTCATCTCTGTCCAAAACTCTGCTGCCAGGGTCATCTACCTCGCCAGTCGCTTCGACCATGTGCAGCCCCTCCTCTCTTCGCTTCACTGGCTTCCCCTTCCTGAACGAATCCTGCACAAGCTCCTAGTCTTCACCTATAAAGCTCTTCACAACCTTGCTCCCCCCTACCTCTCTGCACTTATCGCCCTCCATACTCCAGCCCGTGCACTTCGCTCCTCCTCTGTCCCTTCTCTCACCCTTCCACGCCTTCCCTGCTCCCCTAAGCGCCTTCGTCCCTTCTCACTTGCTGCCCCCCATGCCTGGAACTCCCTCCCTGTCCACATCCGCCTTGCCCCCTCCCTTCATACCTTCAAATCTCTCCTTAAAACTCACCTCTTTCGCTCTGCTCTGTCTGACTCTTTATCCTGCTGAGCCACTATTCCTATACCTAAGATCTGTTTACCCTTATCCTTGCCACATGGACCTGCCTGCTGTCATTCTCATCGTAACCAAGCCAAGTACGTGCACTTGAGACCTCGCATCTTCATGAATGTTAGACCCCTTGTCTCTCCCTCTGTTCCCCTTCCTAAGTCTCTCCCCCAGCTCCTGTCACTCAGATTGTAAGCCCTAGGGGCAGGGACCGTGTCTATTTTATTACTTTGTAAAGTGCCATGTACACTGCTGGCGCTATATAAATTTTTTAATTTTTTTTTTTTCTGGAGATAGAAAATCTGGGCTGGGGGCTTTCCCTGTTTGGAGGCCTGCTATAAGCTCTATTACTTCTTCCGTGGTAACCGGAGGCCATTCCTGGAATCTGCTTGTGGGAACTATGTCTGGCTCTATACTAGCTATCTTGGTGTGGGAAAATAAAGCCTCGTAATAGTGTTGCCAAACCTGCGGGTGGAGGCTATATCTACCGAAATTAATGCCCTTGGGCTGGGACGTTCTTATAAATGCCCAAAATTTATGGGAATCCCCAGAAGTAACCGCCCTAATAAGGCAAGCCCATTGTTCTTTGTGATAATTACTTAATTTAAGTGCCAGTAGCCTCCGATACTCACTGCGGCAGAGAGATAGTTGTGTTCTTACCGCCGAACCAGGGTCAACTTTGAGTTCCCTGGCCAAACGGTGAAGAACTGCCCTCACCCTATGGCATTCCCCATCGAACCAGCTTGGAGAAGGCCTTCCTGGAGGGGACACTTTTCGTGGGGCACTGTGGATAGTAATTAGTGGGGTCAGCTCCTCTAACAGGGACTCATACCAGTTTATAATATTTGATCCCTGAACCCCCGTCTTCTCTGGGAAAGCTTTCCCAGGAGAGGAATAAAAAAAAGCTGAAACCTTGGTTGCCTGCTTATCTGTCCATTTAGCATGGACCAGGGGGGCAGGTTCCTCCAGCAAGTCCCCAAACAGCTCAGAGGTAGGGAGCGTGGGTTGTATAAACGTGAGAATCAGGGAAAGAGTTATGGGAAAGTGGTTAGTTAGAAAAAAAGGCACCACCTCCAAACTTGATACTGCAGAAAACATACTTGAGGAGATCAAAAAAATATCCAAGACGCTGGACCCATGAGGGGAGTGGTAGGTAAAATTGCCTTCCAAATCACCCCTAACTCTCCCATTAATAATGATGAGGTCCAGGTCAGACATCAGGTCCTCCATGAGAGCCTTCCTTGAGCCAGCCACGCTATCCTGAGAGTGGCGGCGAGGGATATCTAGTGGATCTACTGATTCCTCTAGCACCAAGGTGGAGTATAAAGTAGCCGGATTCCCCAGTCTTGCATTGAAATCTCCCCCACAAATCAAAAGAGCGGTGGGGAATCTATCGGAGGCTGCCTGAACAAGCTCTGTGATATTGGCCCAGATCTCTGGGTTGTAATAAGGTGAGCTGGCGGGAAATTACACCATGGCCCTCAAGGGGTTCATCATCCTGTCCCACCCTTGCGTTTAAGTCTCGTGTCATAACAAATAAGCCAGACGGATATTGAACTAACAAATCCTCTACAATATTTTCCAACAAGGACCACACACTAACATTAAAACAACCAGAATTAAGAAGAGAGAACCACACTGTTAACAATATAACCAGTTGAGAGCCCAGCTTGACCGCCAAACCCATGGCAAAAGGAGGACATCTGAACTCAGTGATCACAGAAGAAATAAGATTGTCTATACCTAAGCAACCAAGACCAATACTAGGGCATCCCCTGGTGCTTACAAGTACAGCAGGGATGCAATAGACTTTATAATGATCGAATTCTAATGGTTCCCTAGCCCAAGTTTCTTGGAGTAAAATAATATGAAACTGTCTAATCAAGAAAATAAAATAATTGTTGTCTAAATGAGAATGCCAACCAGAAGAATTCCAAGAGCAAATATTAAAAAAAACACCTGAATCATGACACTGGATAGATCAACTACCAAGAATATCCACGTTAGTACAAGGAATATCTGACAGTAGAGGAGGACATATTGGTAAAGCAACATCAACACCCACCACCCCTCCCTCTGTTCTCTTAGCTTTAGGGGGAATCAATTAATCATCTACAAGGATAGGTGAAAGTAATAGTATGGGGCTGGCCAGATCAGGTACTGCAAGGTCCAGCATATCAGTACTAGGAGCAACCAGGTACTGGGTTTCATGTCAGGCATCTGCTTTAGGTGAATTAAGAGAAGCAGGACCAGGAGAAAAACCCATATCCATTGTAAGACTCAACAACCTAGAGTTGATAGGAACTGCACTGGAAGCTTTTCTTCTCACATTGAGACATTTATATAAGTCTTTAGGAGATTGGGTATTAAAGTAATGCCTTAAATCATTATGCCCATTCATAGTAGATGAATTGGAACTAACGGGCATCAGAGGTTGCTTAACCGAGTTGACATACACCTCTCCAAGTTGAATACCCCAAGAGACACACATGTCAAACAAAGAATAAAGGGTATTTTCAGATGTTACGAGATCACGCTCAACCACAGTCAATTCCCTGTGGTGGGGAATGGTCCCGTAACATCTGTTGGGGAACCGGAAGTTCCTCCCCAGATGTTTACCATGCTTAATCCCCGCAGGGAATCACATTCACCACGTGATCGGCTGAATCCACGGGGCCGGCACCAATCACGTGGTGAAGGTGATTTCCGGCAGGGATGAAGGGGCCTGTCACGTCTGGATGGTGATCACGGCCCGGAATCCCCGCCGGGATTCCGGCCCGTGGTCATTTCGGGCGGGCGCTGTGGCCGCATTGGCCACAGTGCCCGCCCGTCTCCCCAGAGGGCGGATGATGAGGGAGCATGGAGGGGGCGGGGCCGTGCAGCCACACGTTGCACCGCGCAGCCCCGCCCCCTCCCTGATTCCCCACCGGGATCCCCCGGCACGTCTGTTGGCCATGCCAGAGTGATCCCGGTGGGGTTGAATCTCAGGGTTGTTTCAGCCACCCCATCACATCTGAAAACACCCAAAGTCTAGCTACCAACCTAGGAGAATGAAATTAACCAATAATTCTTTGCAGATTCCTAGAAGCTGGTATTATTTGAAAAAACTTAATTTGCCATGAATCAATAAATTGGCCAGTAATAGATGTTAAATTCCGATGAATAGCTGACTTAGAATTCTATAAAGGAAATGACCCATTTCTCAGAGGGGACACTCTAAAGGATAGTTCTCTATTATCCATTTTAAGATGGTTGAATAACGAGTCATTACCCTTTCTATATGGAGCCTGAGACTTGATAGTATTATCATAGGGGTAAGTTTTAACATCACCATTTACAGCAGGGAGTGGTAAAACCTATGCAGCCCCTAAGTGGGCAGGGGTCGAAGAAACTTTCAGAATATTCTGAGCTTCTTTCCCAATAATGCCAGGCTTAAATTCTGCAATAAAATCCATAATAGTCCCTAGATGTTGGTTTGTGTCTCCAGTAGAGTAGAGATACCTTGTAATTGCCTACTTAGCTTTTTAATAACATCTCCTATTAAAAAACATTGGTTTCCCAATAATTCTAACAGAGAGGAATTAGTCCTATCCAATGGCTGAGAACTCTCAGGGAACAGTAACTCATCCTCTAAGAATTGTAAAGGGTCAAAAGAAGTTGTGGCAAAAATATTAGAGGAACAGTGTGACTTTCCTTTAGATTTGGATGAAATTACAGAAGGGCCAATAGACTGTGGAAGCAACTGGGGAAGCAAGGTCAGGAGAGAAGGCCCGGCCTCCCCCTTCTCCCATTCTTGACCTGGGACTATATAAGAGTCCAATTTTAGTTTTTTCGAAAGGGACTGGCCGGCCACAGGGGCCATGGCTCCCTGCCCCCTTCTTTTCCTTATCATTGGCCCTCACATATGGTCAAAGAAAGCCTCCAATAGAAATTGGAGGTAAAATAATGCAACCCTCCCAAAGCACAGATGGATCTTTAAAATAAATAAATAAATAAATAAATCCTGTTCACAAAAGACTGGACCCCTAAACCCCCATGGGAAGCGGTACCTATCCCTTCAGGGTTTGATACTAGATAACTAAGCTCCTTATAAAAGCAGATCCTACCCCTTCTGAGGGTTTGTTGTCGGAGAAACTTGGCCCCTGTAAAAACAAATCCTACCCCTTCTCGGAGTTTGTTGTCAGAGAAACTTGGTCCCTGTACAAAGAAAAACAAATCCTACCCCTTCTTGGTGTTTGTTGGTGGAAACAAAAAACTTGGCCCCTGTAAACAAACAAGTCCAACCCCTTCACAAGGCTTGTCAAAAGAGCACCCAGCCCCATTTATCTGGCAAGTCCTAACCCTACTCAGGGGTTATTAATAGGGGACCAAGGCCACAGCAGACAAATAAAACATGCCACTTAGATCAACCAGAAAAGCTCCGTGACCTGCCAGCGTCTAAAGCCGTGCTCACAAGGGCGTGCCCTTGCGTGCGCAGCCCTTAGGCACGACACCCTTTGGGGCGCGCCTACAGCACTGCCGTAGGCACCTGTGTTGTTTAATAGCCCCGCATCCAGAAGTGACATGGCTCGACTCCCACAGGAGCCAACAGCTTGACTGCAGTTAATTAAGCAAGCCGGGCCAAAGACAAAGCCACAGGGAGGAGTGGATTCCCCTAATCAGGTTCCATGTGTCCCCCAAAAACTCTAGTTGTCAGTAGTCAGGTGTAGCAGGCAGTCGCTCTCCCAACATTCCTGCCGCCCGGCGCTGCTCTCCCACACCGCTCCTCTCTAACACTCCGATGGCTTAAGGTACTTGTGTTGTTTAATAGTCCCGCATCCGGAAGTGACAGTGCTTGACTCCCACAGGATCCAACAGCTCGACTGAAGTTAATTAGGCAAGCCGAACCAAAGACAAAGCCACAGGGAGGGGGGATTCCCCTAACCAGTTTCCACGTGTCCCCTAAAAACTCTACTTGTCAGTAGTCGGTGGTAGCAGACAGCGGCTGTCCCGACATCTCTGCCATCTGGCGCCGCTCCCCCACACCGCTCCTCTCTAACACTCCCCCATGTTACCTATTAACATTAGGTTTACACAATCCCTCTGGCTCTGCAACCGTTGCTTTAATAACTCAGGGTATGTTCTGGTGTGCAGAGGTAAACTGAGGTAACTACCTTGACTTAATTAAATCAAAGTAATTACACTACTTCAGTAGCTTTCAGACAAACAATGTAAACTAAAGTAGCACTGAATCAATTTTCAAACTAGCTCAAATTTAAAGATCACTGAACGATGCTTGCTACGCTCACGCTGATAAGTATTCACACA
Organism: Sphenodon punctatus; assembly: GCA_003113815.1. Classification (NCBI taxonomy): domain Eukaryota; kingdom Metazoa; phylum Chordata; class Lepidosauria; order Sphenodontia; family Sphenodontidae; genus Sphenodon; species Sphenodon punctatus. The sequence goes on from QEPC01007367.1 coordinate 789,625, forward strand.
CTTACTTGAAATACAACCGAAGGTGGAGTATGTACTCCTGATTTTTCAGTACATACTTATCTTCCTGCTCCTGAGTAATGTTGTTTAGTGTTCTTGTTTGTGTGAACCAAGGGCATAGCTACAATGGAGACAGGCGGTGCAGCTATACCAGGTTCCATGAACTTTGAGGTCTCATGGTCTTTGAGGGCTTGTGGTCTCTTGTTATCACTGTGTTCCCTGCCACTGGGGTAGAAAGGGGTTGGAGGGGTTCCATCTTCTGCACTAGGGACCATTCCAATCTAGCTATGCACCCTGATGTGAACTCTTCAGGAGTAAATCAGAAGTAAGGCCTGACTACATTGAATTAACCTTTAGAATATGACTTTATTTTTCATCCTGCAGACCAGTTTCCACCAAACATGGAGGAAACAAGGGAGAAAGCAACTAGGCTAAATTTCATTACAATAGGTACACCTATAGGACAGATAGGACTGGGTCACCCCTACCTACTGCAGCTGAAAAACCGATGGACTTACCTTCAGCATTGTCACTGCCTTAGGAAACCAGGTTTCATAGGTTTGAGTGATTGGACAGGATTATTTGTTTTGGTGTTGTGTTAAAAAAATACTCTGTCCCTTACCCTTTTGTAAGCTGCCTCGAGCTGCCTGGGCAGGACAGGCGGGGTATAAACATAAATAAATAAATAAATAAATAAATAAAAGGCAGCCTTGAAAGTCTGAACAAATGCAAAGGAATCAATAGGGTTATAAGCCTGACATTGATTTTTACTACATATGAATAGTTATTCAGTTTCTTCACAGCTACATCCACACAACTGGGCTCAATCCTCATTCATTCAGGTGTGCATTTATTAAAATGTATAGCCTGCCTTAACCTCGGGGTAGGTGTGTTAGGCTGGATCTCAGCCATATCCCTCTCCCCCTTAAGATCAGGGTCCCAATAAGCCACACCACCAGCTTTTTGCACCACCGAGTGATGGCTTATTAATAGTACAATAGACATCCATAAATATATCCACACAAGGTCCAAACATTTCTCACTGAGATGCTCTAGCTAGCCACACTCTGGGTCTCTAGTTCTTTCAATAGTACTCTACAAAGCCTCTTCCCAGACTCTTGAACAATGGCTGGAGCAGCCCCCCCCCACCCCCAGACTCAGAGAGGTAGCCAGGTAAATAAAAGCCAGGTAGGTAAAAGGCCCCATGGGGTCCACAGGGCATAGCATCAACCCCATTGGATACTCAAATTAGGTCAATAGATATTTTTGTGTTAATCCGGGTTCTAAACATTTGACGGGTATACTTGATTTTGTGAGTATTCATTTCAGCTCTAGTGCTGAGCTTCATTCTACCTGGTTCATGTTATTTTTATTCAAACAGTTTCCAAACCAAGAGATACTCAAATCTCAGCAAGGTCAACAAGAAACCAAATTAGTTACCCTTCCTACATTTTAGTTGCACCTAAACTCTCATACATTTAACCCCTGTGGTGTATCTCACTGTGGAGCTCTATACTGGGAGGGAAACTTGTTCCTTTTCAGATTTATTTAATGTATTTTCAAATGAGGAAGAAGTTATTCTTACTGCATTCATCATTTCATCATCTGTTCTTTGTTGGAAAAATAACCACTAAAAATATATTTGGGTCACTTCAACTGCTTAACCTTTCAATGGACAAACTTGTGTGACAGTTTCTTAAAATGTGTCACTTTCTTAAAATGCTAGACTCTGAATATATTTCTAAGAATATTAGCAGTTATGTAAGACTGAAGTTAAATTAATTCAATAAGGTTAATTTTCAATGCATTACCTGTGTTGTTTTCTCCCTGGAAACTAATTTGGGGTCAGTTAGACTTCAATGCAAAAGTAATGCATTAGTTTTTAGACAGAATAAAAATAAAAATGGATATTTAGTGTCTTAGGAAAAAAGTAATCTACATGTTTTAATTATAATTGATTCTCCATTACTTTTGTCAGCCACGTGATGGAGACCCTTTATGGGCTAATTCACAGAACATCCCAATTCAACGAGGGAAACATAAAGTAATGTTGTGCCTCCTGTGTGTCAGGTATTTTCTAAATGGGTTTGCTGTGCTAAGGAAGCCGGGGGAACCATTTCTTAGTTTACTTATTTGGAATAGGGCTGAGACAAAACAACCCTTCCATTTTCTTGAAGCATTCTCCAAAAGTGGAATGGCTGGCGAAATTGCAACCAAAATTCTGAGCAACCTAAAATTTTGATAAGAATTCCAACCAGATGATTTGCACATGCGCAAAATGGCCTCAACCATCACAGTGCATGCACGAAATGGCAGAGGTCAGCACAGTATGCCATTATGACTGTTATCATATGCACAGAAGGCAGGTGTCATTTTCCACATGCACATTTTGGGGGGGAAAAAAGGTCGGTCCTTTCCAGGAAATGAAGAATGGATTGATTGGGCCAATTTTTGTTGGAAATGATTAAACCGATCAGATCAGTTGGAAACGGAATCTGGTCGGAAATCAATTTTCAGCTCTAATTTGGATTCCTATTTACAGCAGGTCACTATTCCGATCTGTTTGAGGACTATTCTAGTAGGCTAATGTGATCTCACTGGATTACTGAAATGTTGGATGTAAAGGAAAGACTAAATTTTCATGATCAAACATAAAATTAAAATCCACAGTACCATAACAGGCTTATAGAAATTGCCAGTATTATGCTTTCTCATCTCTGTACAACACTGATCCCAATGGAATGTAAAAACAAATCATTAAGGACTAGAAGCTGACTGGCAGTTAATGATTTCAAAGCTTGCTGATTTGCTATGGAAACTGTGAGTTCCAAATTTCTCATGAATGCTTTTGAATTCTTGCTCATTGTTTGCCATGGTTAGATACTTTTGTCAGAAGAGCACTTATACAAATCTCAAAGGTATTGTCATTTATTTTGTCTACCATCACCCAGCCGGTCATAGAGCGCTTAATAAATTAAACAGTGGTTTTATTTCTTGTTGGGGAATTTGCATTTTGGTTTGTTTTTTCCCCAGGAAAAATGTGTTATCACCAGGGTGTCAAAAGCAGTGTTGGAATGCTCCAAGCTTGCTTCAACATCTGAAGTGACAAAGGATAAGGCAAAATTAATACCTTCCAAGAGAGATATAACATAATTAACAACACCAATGTAAAATAGACACATTAGTACTTGGTTGCACTGTGACCATTGTGTGTTTTTGCTAAGGAGAAGAGCAAGAATTTTGCACCTGAAACTGTTGTGATAACGACATTTATGGCATCTACAAAATTAACATTTCTTGGTTTGGGTAAATTAGTCTTTTTTTTTTGTTATGTTCTGTGTAGCCTTTTTCTGCCAAGAAAATAAAAATGTCTTGGTAGAAGTGGTGAAGATTTACCTTTTTATATTCAGATTGTTGTATAAATATGAGACTACTTATAATTTTGGACTGCTGTTTTTCTCCAGCAAAGTTAAAATGTTGATCTAGAAGTCATAAGTGCTATGGTCCAAATTGCATTCATGCAGGTTGACTTGAATGAGACTCCATTGGTGCTAAGTAGGGGTGCACAATTTTTAAAATGCTTTATTAATTATGAAAACAAATAGAGCCTGTGGAGAAACCCTCCTGGATAGATAGCCCCTTAGGTTCCTCCCTGACCCAAGGCAAGGGACTCTGCCAGACCAAATAAGGATATGTGCTCAGCTTAGCCCATCTGACAGACCATACCTTACATACCTTACCAAAGAAGGAATCCTAGGTCAGATAACTTAACTGACTGGCCACCTTGAACAGGGTCACCTGGGGTTGTAAGCCAATAGCTGAGATGCTAGCATTGCCCTTTAAAAAGAAAACTAGTAAATTTCCACAGACAGAGACCTCATGGCCAGCACCTGGTATCTGTGCTAGACTAACTTGCAACACCCAGATTTCTCCATCCTGCTGGGAAAGAACTGAACCCTGCATAACTACGACATCCACACTTACTATGCAGAGAAGATACTGTGAGTAAGTCCTTCTATGTAGAGAAGTAGGATTAGGGACCGTTTAGGCTTAGACGTGCTCTAAACGGGTTACCATACCTGCTTGTTGTTGCCTGTGTTTCCTCACCAGTTCAATGCCTTTTCCCTACCTTTTTGTATTCTTGTAATTTGGTTAACTAAGCTAGTAAAAAATCTTGTTTTCTCTGATCAAGAGTGCCTGGTGTGTGTGCTGTGACCCAAAACGCTTCCCAAGTTCAGCTTATGCTGGGAAAGCAATCTCTAATAAGGAGCAGGGTTTGGGCTTTCAGATCAGCCCTTAACCCTGGAAGCTCGAAGCTCTGGTGGTGGCAGCAAAACTCGAGTGTTGTGGTGATGGGCACGCAGTGAGGGAGGGGGCTAGGAGTAGAACACCTCCCCCACTGCACCCATTATGCTACAGAGCCCCATTCATTTTTGTAATTAAGGTAATGAAAACAAATGAACAAGCAAATAACGTTTGTTTAGTTTTTTCATTTCATTTTTATTTTTTGTTTTATTTTATTAAAAATACAAAAAACCCAAAAACAATTAAATCACTGCACATGTACAAAATGGCCACCTGGGTCATTCTGTGCATGTGCATTCTTTTCCAAAATAATGTCACCAGTGTTGGAGCAATTTGGGGAAAGGGACATGCATGTGCAGATTTGCACTTGTGCACTGATTTATACCCCCCCCCCAAAAAAAGAATGATTTTTTGGAAATGAAAACAAAAACAAATGATGTGTGTGCTGCACATCCCTGATGCTAAGGCAGTTAAGTTAAGATGACTTTAAGAACATGAACTTAAACAAATCTAGCCAAACTAGGGCTTTTTTCACATAGATGCCCCCCCCCTCTAGTGCACATGTGAGGGCGCCCACGCAAATGCTATGGTGCAGGGGAGATCAGTGGGCACCCGTGGAAATGACATGGGTGGGGGGTTCATGTGCGCTCCTGCACTCCACCCACATCCACCCATCATCCATGCACGGAGCAATGGCCGATGCTTCGTGCATGGAGGTGGGTGGGTGTTTGTGGGAATGCACCCCCATGCACCACCCACCCACCAACTGCACTACCCACCCATCCCCCCATGCACCCGCACCTGTTAGAAAAAGACCAAAGAGAAACTGAACATGATGGGGTGTTTTTTTTGTTTTTTTGTCCCATAATGGTAGCAGGAAGTGCCTGGATTTGAGATGGAAACATACTCTTCTCAGGGCGTGATCACCTGCCATTAAAGTCAATTGGAACTGAGGCACTGACTTTAATGGTTGGGTGGGAGATTGTGCCCTAAATGTCACCCTACTACAAGAGTAATCTTTTCTCATCCATAATTCTCACAAGAGGGACTATAGACTAGTAAATTTACAATAGTCCAAACTGGGAAAAGGAATGGCATAGCTCCTTGGCCTCCTGAAGCTTTACTCTTGCATTTTCTTTGGGGTTGCCTTCCAGCTTTCCTTTTCTGTCTCCTCCAATGACTTGGCTGGGCCTCATCTACTACAAGTCTTCACCCTGGGATCCATTCTGCTGTCATCATTTTGGGGCCTGAACTCTCTGGCTCTCATCTTCCCTGTGGCTCTCCTCTCTAAGTCTTTGCAGTGGTTTCCCTAATGGGTAGAAAGTGTGATTGAGTAGTGACATATGGTGTAGCTGCCCCAACAAGTAAAACTGCTCCACAGGAATGGATGGGTTGGTGGCCATTTTGAAATCCCTCTCATCAGGTACATTTGGCAGAGCAGAGGAGATGTGGCAGTGAAAATAGCCACAATCACAGGAGTAAAATCCAGGAAGGAGCAGTCTACTGGGGGAACAAGTCTCTTCTGCTTCTCCCCACATTTAATGCCCATTCTCAGGACCTAGGCTGCCTTTGAGGACATTACCAAAGACAGAAACCAAGACTACACAGACCCTTCAACTTCTATGAGCTAGTCACCTTTTGGCCACCGGAAGATGGAGTATTTTTTCCCCATTCAGTTGATAGACAACCAACCTGCCACTTACAACAAGTTCAGTTTCCATGACTTTAGTGATGTAAAGGGGGCTTGAAGTGAAGTATAAATTAGAACAAAAACAAATAGTTTTCTTATTTGGAAATATTGGTCTCCTTTTTGGATAGCCCACTGGATAATCAAATAATCTTTCACCATGGAAACAATATTAGCATATCCATTGATATGTTATTATGGGTGGGGGAGGAGGTTGGTCACTTTAAATCAAAGTTTAACTTATCTTGTCTCCTTGCTCTTAGCTCTATTAGTACCAAAATTAAGTGATCAAAATAACCAAACTGAAATAATCAAAAACTGATATTGAAAATGAAGCAGGAACCAAATAGATGTTTGCATCTCCTTTGTCCGATTTGATTATAAGTGGGCAAAATTGTTGGATATGATATTTGCCATGGATATTCATTCTAGCTCTAGTATCAATTTCCTTACAGTGGTGGATACCGATGTATCAATTTCCTTACAGTGGTAGCTACCGCTGTAAAGATATTAACGGCAGAACCGCTCCCCATTATAATGAGGGGACTGCTGAAGTTCTTATATTGAGGAAACCACTTGAGCTACAGTTCTGAAAATGTATGGCTTATATTTGTAGGGACTGTCATACAAGCAAAGTCTGAAGATGATCAAGCCAGAAAATAAAAAGTTAAGACTGTTTAAAAGTGAATTGGTTGCGGTCAAAATGCACAGTGTCTTGACTATTTTGAACCATGGATATCTCCTCCCCCCGAATGAGTTGAGCCCTGAGACTTCACAGCCTTGTATTCTAAGATCTACATTAAGTGCTGATGGAGTCGGAGAGGCTTTGGTGCAGCTAAAACAGAGTTATTAAAGATTAAAAAATTAGTTCTGCTGGCTTACGCATGTGCTGCCCCACCACCACAGTGAACACATCTGTGACTCAGAGCCCCACATCGTGAAAGTCCTGTGCAGCAACAAGAGCAAGGGAAAAATTGGGAGTGGGGTGGCCCAATGCCTGCTTTTCCTACCCTCCCATAGAGCATCCCCAACCCCTGATTACCCTGCCACCCCCTCCACACAGCATCCCAGCCCCCACCTGAGCCCCCAATTCCTGCTTGTCCTCGTGCCCCCCACAGCATCCACAGCCCCCATGAGCCTCCAACCCCCACTTGTCCTCCTGCCCTCCCCAGCATCCCTGGACCTCACCTGAGCCCCTAACCCCCACTTTCCCTGCCATTCACTCTGCATAACATCCCCGGCCCCCACCTGAGCAACCAACCCCCGCTTTTCCTCCTGCCCCCCATACAGAATCCCTTACCTCCACCCAAGCCCATCTTTGATAATTTATCATAATTTGCTAATTTGATATGTGATAATGTATAATTATATTTATTTATCCTAATTAAATTATGATAATTTATTATTATAATTTGACAACAATTTTGTCAAGCTTCCTTAACTTTGTTGTTTACATGTATACAAATTGTGTACACTTTATACAATCACCTGTTGACAACGTCACTGTAGAGAATTGTATAGATTCGGATTGATAGCATAAAATTGTGTTTGGAAGGACAGAGTTAAGGTAGTTTGAAAAAATTATTCATCATTGAATTATGATAAATTAATGCTCACTAAGAAAAAATGCGATAGTTTCGTAATAAATATTAATAAGAGTAAATATAGATGGTAAGGAATTATATATATATGTCAACATTCACATTGATGTTACAATCTGAAATACAGATAGAAAATCTTGAAATAATTTCCATGCTTTTTGGAATTTAATTTTTGTTGTAAAGTATGTAGTTTAATGTTTTTTGAATTGCAGTTGTAATTAATTTTCATGTTCTTTGGAGTTTAAGTTAGGGTAAAATTATTTTGTGAAATAATTTTGAAGAGTAAATTTTTTTTGTTTTGGAAATGGTTCTGTCTTTAACTTTTTTTAAACAGTTAAGTTTTTTGTTTGGGGAAATATAATTTATGACTAATATATAGGGAATAGAGATTGTCATTTTGTAGCCTTTGTTAGCTTGTTTTGTTGAAGTTTATTTTATTTTTTAAAGGACAGTTAGGGTGTTCTAATAGCTTCCTGTGTTTTTAAGGCTCTTGTTCTGTGTGTTTTATTCGTTCTTTAGAGTGTTAAAATCAGTCCCATTAGAGTAAGTGGGACACATTTGCTTTTCTGGCTCTGTTTGTAGATTTCCCAAGAGCCTACACAAAGTAACAACAGATCCATATATTTCTTACTTGAAGCACAAATTCTTCTGCTTGTGTCCTTTGCAAGAAGCAGAATACCATTAAAGAGGCACAACATGTTTCTAGAAAGCTAATTCAGTTGTGGATTGTGTGTGTATATGTTCCCTCAAGGACTTTTGCTCTTACATGCCAATTTCAGCCAAATTTGGTAAAGAAAGAGAAGGCTCAAATGTAAGTACTAAAAATTTTGTAACAGCCCTTGTGCCTGGCAGAGAGAGATGGGACCTTTTGTATCAACCCACCCCACCCCAAATCCAGGCCAGTTCAAATAAGCATCCCTCTCAGAGAATGCGGGGGTGGGGGGGCTGCTGTCACAAGTACTGCCATGCCACAGATCAGCAAAGGACCTGTCCACACAGAGCAGGACTCAGACTCCTGCTGCATAGCAGGATCAAGTCCCCAAGAAGAGCTACTGTCAAACAGCTGATTAGGAAGATCTGGAGGAGTGCACTCACCTGGCTTGCCAAACAGCTGATCGGGGGGCCCAGAGGAGGGCACTGACCCAGCCTGCCAAATGACAGTTGATATGGAGAAAACAGTTCCTCAAACAGCTTCTGTAGCTTCCATTCACGTGATTGAGTCACTATATATTACACAAGAAGGCTCACATGTAATTGTTAAGGACACACAGCTTGCTATTTTGCAATTTTAGTGACAATTTTAAACCAGGGTCAGAACAGCAATATGAGATACATCAACAAATGTTCTCAAGTATTCCTGAGGCTCCAAGTACTGTTCCTGAGTGTTCAGACCAGTCCTCGGAACCTCAGTGAATACTTGGAAGGTCGGGGGCAGGAAGGTCGGGAGAGGCCAGCGTGACCAACAAAGGTGGGGCAGGGAATATGGTACCACGGACAGTGAAGGGGGTGTAGGGAGGACAGTGGAGCAAAGGGAAGGGGTGAAGGTGGGTGCCACTTACCTAAGAGCAGCCAGGATATAGGTGTGCTGCTGTCTTCTGGAGTTGACTCTGCCAAGCTGCGAGAGCTGGTCGTACTGCTCTGCTTTGAATGAGGTACCACAGTTCTCTGGGAACATGCTGGTAGTCCAGTTGTTCCCAGAAAGCATTAGGACTACATTTCCCAGCATGCTTCCAGAGACCTTTAGAAGCATGCTCAGATGGTCTTTTGGACCATGCTGGTAAATATAGTCTAGCATGCCTTAACCCATGCCACATTGCAGACTCTCTCCAGATGACACGTCCTGTAACAGTCAGCCACCTGTCCTTAAGTAGAAGTGGGAATACCAAAGAGATGAACAGGTGATTCGCAGACTACTGTGGACTACTTTCTCATTTGTTCACCCAATGGCAAAACTCCCATTGACTTTAATGATGGAGGATTGCCCTGCAAATTCTCAATTCTGGTGCTTGCCTCATGTAACTACATTATATATATATATATATATATATATATATATATATATATATATAGTGGTGGTCCAGACCTTTCCCCCCCTCACCTAACAAGATCTTCTACCAAGATTTTGCTTTGAATTTTGAGCATACTCACATTGTTCCCTAGAAATCACTTATATTTTATTCATTTGGGAGTCAAATATGGGGGAAGGGGACTAAATACCACCTTTGAATGTCAAGTTATTAAGATGTGCTTCCAAAAGTCATAAGGCATGGTACAAAAATCACAGAACTCTAAAACAAAGTGGCAATTCATGTGTAATCACTTGATGCAAGTTGGTTGGAGTTACTTTAAAAACAAAAGACCAAATCTTGGGAGACTCATAGGAGGGATGGGTCCAGCCAGGCATATGCTGCAGATGGTGGGTCAAGCAAGAGGAAGGAGACTGGGAAAAGTGGGAGAGCCAAGAAGGCAGCTAGGCTAAATAAGAACAATTTCTCTCCACTCTCATCCCCAACATCCCCCAATAGCCAGTGAGAGTGTCTTCCTGGATGAGCATCTTTCTGCCCCAGTTGTAGGGGTGGGACATCAGGGAAAATACCGGATACCAGTTTTACCGGTTCCTGGATTTAAAAAAAATGGCTTACTGGATTAATACCGGTATACCGGTACCGGATGTTTTACATTGATTTTAATGGGGAACTGTCCTCATTGAAATCAATGAAAAAATTACAAAAACCTCCCTCCTTCCCCTCCCAGATTGTGTGGGTGGAAGGGGGGACACCCTCCCCAAACCCTGTCCAATCTGGATTTTAAAAAAATAAAATATTTCCCCTAAATTCCCTAGTGCGCGCCGCTGGCTCCGGTCCGCCGCCGGCGACCCAGAGCCAGCACCAGCAGCAGGTAAGTACCGGTACTGTACTGATCCCTGGAGTGGGGGGTGGTTTAACACCCATACCACCCCAGGGATCATCCTACCTCCAGTCCCCACCCAGGGATCGCCTACCTTGAGCTCTGGGTGGCGGCGGTCCGGAAGCTTCAGTGCTGGCTGTGGCTACCAGCTTCAGCACACTACTAGGCATTCCGGGGAACTTTTGGAAGTTCCCCGGAAGGCCTAGTTGGGTGCTGAAGCCGGCAGCCACATCCAGCGCTGAAGCTGCTGGACTGCCGCTGCCGCCCGGAGCTCAAGGTAGGCGATCCCTGGGTGGGGACTGGAGGTCGGGTGATCCCTGGGGTGGGGTGGGTGTTAAACCACCCCCCACTCCAGGGATAAGTACAGTACCGGTACTTACCTGTTGCTGGTGCTGGCTCTGGATCACCGGCGGCGGCCCGGGGCCCGCACTAGGGACTTAGGGGAATTTTTTTTTTAAAAATCCAGACTGGGCAGGGTGGGGGTGCAGCATGGACTCAGGGAGGGAAAGTGTTTGAGGGTTTTTGTGGGGTTTTTTTACATTGTGGGGTTTTTTTACATTGCGGCCATTCGTTTGAATGGCCGCAATGTAAAAAAATCCGGCATGGGGGGATCCGGTACCAGACCCAATAATACCAGAATAATCCAATACTGCTGGTATACCAAAATACCAGCAGTATCGGATACCGGATGATCCGGTAATCCCACGCCTTCATCCATTTTTTAAATTGCTTCATTCTACCTGTACTCTTTCTTTCCATACACTCTTTCATCCTTGCTTCTTGTCTCGCCAACCTCTGGCTGCTTCTACATGAGCAGCGTGAACATGCTTCCTGAAAAGTCCCACGGGGTCCATTTAGATGCACCTCAAGTAGCTGGCTGCCATATTCTTCAATGTTTTCTGGCTCTGTTTTTGGCGCCTTCAAAAAGAACACGAGTGGCAATTCCTATGTCAGACAGCTACTTCAGGTGCTTCTAAATGCACCCTGCCTGGCTTTTCAGGAAGTGCATTGAAGAATGTGCTGCATGCATCCATCTTTTCGTATAAAAGCGGCCTCATTCCCTCACATTGCCACTAGGGCTGAAGCGGCAGCAGCTTTTACCATGCCATGATTCCATTCCACCATTTCAGAATTGCCTGCGCCACACCGCGGCTTTTCTGCCGACATTCCGCTAAGTCTGCCAGCATTCTGCAAATTCGGAAACTATCAGAAAAATTGCAGAATTGTTGGAAACTGTCAGAAAACCACTGTTCCACTATTTTGTGGTGCTGGCGGAATGGCGGAAGTAGCGAAAATGGCATGTTTCTGCTATTTGTGAATCCTGTGGAAATAGTGGAATGAAATTAGCAGATCAGCGGAAGTAGCGGAATGAAACTAGCAGAGTGAAAGCCTCTGCCATACTGTACCACTAATTGCGGAAACAGTGAGTGAAAACAGACATGATGCTAACCACCCTTTAACCACCCTTGGTGGTCATTTATTCATGTTTCAGGGCTGTATTGGTGCCCTTTGCAGCCCTGCAACATGCATAAATAACCACCAAGGGTGGTTAAAGGGTGGTTAGCATCATGTCTGTTTTCACCCACTGTTTCCGACGGAAATAGCTACCGCTGCAACTTTCCGCTACAGCCCTAATTGCCACCTCATGCTTCTAGGGCCGCTTTTACACATGACAAAAATGGGTTCTTATCAGTGCTCAAGAATAATACTGGATGTTATAAATGCTGAAGTTTTTTTAATCTCAAGCACTTATAAGAATCAATTTTGTCATGTGTAAAAGTAGCCTAGGTGTCCGAATCCACCTTTGCCATTGCCAACCCCAAATCTAACTACTAGCAACATTCCCAGTAAGAATGCCTCTTCATAGCTGGCAGCCCTTTTGAGTGGCAAGCCCTATTTGGTGTGTAAAGCTGTAGACACCAGTGCTGGCACCTCTTCTGTGAAGGATCCTATGAAAAGTGCGCAGGTTGCATAAATCTCTGTAGGAGATGCATGCAAATTATATTTGGAAAACTCTAGTCTGTCATTACTCTAACGATCTGCCTTCTGTGCTGACTTTCATTAAACAAAGGGTATAATCAAACTATTACTGAAACCCATAAGTGCAACCAGTTAACACTAGAACTGTGTTCAGTTTTTCTGTTTTTAAATGGGACGCGCCCACCCACCTAAGCGCCTGTCTGGAGATGGCATGGGTGAGTGAACTCTTCTGTGACCTGTGCACCGCCTCCACCCCATGCTCACGCATGGAGCATCGGGGGGGAAACCCGAGATGCTCCATGCGGGGGGCAGGAGTAGGCGGTGCATGGGTAGGAGTGCACACCCATACCAGCCCTTGTAAATCCCTCCAACTCACTGGAAGTCCATTGGGACTCCTTTCAGTGAACATGGACCTGTCCCCCATTCATGCCCATTTAAAAAGCTGTGTTTGTGTTGACAAATTTGAAAAGGCTTTGACTACTCCTGCAGCAGTTGTCGTAGGCATCACTGTTGATCGCACTAATTTCAACGATTGTCTATATAGTCTACTGAAAAGAGAAGCTAGTAGCCTGTGTCCCTGGAAGAGCGAGGTTTAGAGGGGATCTTGATGTATCTCATATTCTTGTTCTGACACTGGTTTAAAATTGTCACGAACAGCTTGCCTGTCCTTGACAATTACATGTGAGACTTCTTTGTGTATTGTTGCAGTGACTCAATCACAATGGTAGCTGCAGAAGTTGTTTGAGGAACAGTTTGCTGATCTCCGGATACATCTGTCATTTATCTCTCAGGATGCCATAAGCACAATGCACACTAATGCAGTTCAGGGACAAACCTAGCAGCCCATTCTAAAGGAAGTCAAATGTCATTTATGGATGTCAAAACCAGCAAAAGTATCCAGGTGACATTCTTGTTTGTCTATGAGATAATTAAAAAACATTACATTTAAATCCTCCAGAATACCTTTCAAGCTAAAACATTTCCCATTTGCAAAACTGAAAGGACATTTGTTCACATTTGTGTATGTGGAGTGTATTTTTCACTTCAAAGGAGATAGTGCTTTAATTTTTTTTTAGGAAATACAATCTATATTAAAGTATATAGAAATCTCAGGGAGAAAAAAACAAACAAGGATTTACATGCTGGACATGAATAATGACTTTGAATGGCATCCAATTTTACCTGGATTATTATGAGTGTGCAATTAGTTTTCATTATAATAATGAAAATGAAATATGGATTTTTCATTTTTGTTACTGAATAATGAAAATGAAAAAAAATAATAATGAAAAAAACTAAAAACTTGTTTTGTTATTATGAATTAATAGGAAAAATCTGGAAAACATATTTTTTGTTCCACCTTAATTGTTTTACATTCAATTTTGGTGAAACCTGGCAGTATTATACTGCCCATGGCAGATATTTTGTGTGAAAAATTTAAGAGATTGGATAAAGGGTAGGCTATTATATAAATAGTTGATATTCTTTATTTTTAAAAAATCTGCATACACATTCCTGGCTCTATTGACGTTGTCTCCCATATGATTTGAATGAAACCTGGCAAGGGTATATTCCTACCTAAGAGTACTATGTCTGCAAACGTTCAGAAGGATTGGATAAAATGATATTATGTTATAAGCAATTTACTTGTTACTGGATGTAAAAAAAATTTTTGTCTATCCATTTTACATGAAATTTGGAAGGACTGTATCACAGACTTTCAGGATCATTTCTGCCAAACTGAAGAAATATTTTATAAAGGTTCCAAATTTTATAAGAAATTGAAACTGCCCTCTTGAAGACTTTTGTTATTCAGGTAAACAGTACTAACAGTGCTGTTCAGATACAGGCATGGCAGGGGAGAGAGGGCTGTAGAATGGTGGGGAACAATCCAACAGACTAACAGACACATTCATTGGCCAGTTACTGCATTCTTTCACCTTTACAGGAGGAAGAATCAGTGGCGGCTTCAATGCGGGCATAGAGGGTAGATATAAGTTGATGTTCCTTGGGTCTGCTCTTTGTCTGTGGTAGGGATGGGTGAACGCAGTTCAGAAGTTTGGAGTTCGGCCCGAACTAGGCCTGTTCAGATGACCAAACCCAAACCTGAATACGAACCTGAACTGGTTGAACCAAACTAGATCCGAACGTCAAAATGACCAAACAGTTTGGTCAGTTCGGTTCACGTTTGGGTGAGTTTGTGTGGCAAAAAAAGTTTCACTGGAAGGTCAAACATGACAGGGAGGGTGAGTCAGCTGAGGAGCAGACTTCCAGGCACCAGGGGTGGAGAGGTTTGGAGTAGCAGCCATCCTGCCCAATCACCATCCTGTTACGCCTCAGAACAATGGCTTCGCAGTCTGCGATTGGACATAGGGGATGGGAGGAGGCCGCATGGAGGCAATGGGGCTTGCGGTGAGGTGGGCACAGCAAGAAACAAAACTGATTGCCTCCCCCCTTCCCAACACCTTCTAGCTAGTCACTGTTCCTGAACATCATGTGTTTCATAAGGCTCCCTCTCCCAGCAGTTTTTGTTCCTTCCTATTCCTAATCCATTGCTATCCACCTACTATTTCACCCATCCAACCCATCTACCTCCATATTCTCATTTATTTAACTTAGCTTAGATAGATTTAATTGTTATTTTTTGTTTTTATCCCTCCCTGTGTTCAATCTTTCTTCCTCCCTCCCCTCTCTATTGAATCCTTTTCCCTCTCCATCTTATTCCATCCCTGATTCTCTTCCCCTGTTTTAAGTTTTGGATTTATTTAGAGTAGAAATATTATTAGATTGATTTTCATTTTGGTTTTGTACCCCTCCCTGTGTTCTTTGTGTTTCCCACTGTGTAATATTTGATAGATAGATAGATAGATAGATAGATAGATAGATAGATAGATAGATAGATAGAT
>QEPC01007367.1:805012-832583 GCA_003113815.1 Sphenodon punctatus
GATAGATAGATAGATAGATAGAAAAAGAAAGAGCCACTCCAGTCCCAGGACCCACCATCAGGGTTCTGGGGCCAAGTTACAGGCAGGGAGGGATGTGGCCAATATATATCTAGAAGCTGCCACACTAGTCCCAGGACCCACCGTCATGGGTCTGGGGCCATCATTCCTTGTACCAAGAGACTTTGGGTATTTTCAGACATTACGAGATCATGCTCAACCACAGTGAACCATGCTCAATTTCGTGGCAGGGCCAAAGAGCCCAGAACATCTGTTCAGCACCTGCCAGATGTTCGCCAGGCTCAATACCCACATGCGGTCAATTTCAACCACGCTTCCCGGGCTAGCCAGAGGAATATCCCGGGAAGCATGGTTAAAGAGATCCCCACGGGGAACCAACAAAAAGTAACGTCTGGATGCCAATCACCTGATGGAACCAAAGGAAATGATCTCCAGCCGTGGACAATGCACGCAGCATCGCTGCCAGGCAACCAGCAACAACACAACCACCGGAGGGAGATTTAAAGGGAACTCCACAGCAGGCAAGCGTGGTGGGATGGAGCGAGGAGGGAGGTGGAAGAGAGCGGTGGGAGAGAAAGCGATGGTGGAGGAGGAGGAGGAGGCAGGCGCAGCGGTGGAGGGAGCGCAGGCGGAGGAGGGGGAGCAGGGGGTCATGCTCAGGATGGAGGAGGTGCAGGGACAACACCCGCAGAAGCTGGGACATGATGCCTCGGGGACAACAGCTGGATCAGGGGAGGCGGAGGCACCACGGAAACAGGTAAGAGGAATCAAGGGGAGGGGAACAGGGGGTGCATGGGCACCCAGGGGGGCACGGGGCATGCCCAGGCACCAGGCAGGGAGGAGGGGGAAGGGGCACCCTGAGAGGGGGCCAGACCCGCACCCAACCCTATACCCCCCACCCCCTGTCCCCACAGACATGGAAAAGGGCCTGGGCAGATGAGCCCTTGGAGGACACCGGCCCTGCCCAGGTGGAGGCGGAGGCAGAGGAGGAGGAGGACGATGACCCATGGTGGAGAAGAAGAAAGAGGAAGGCCTACCACAGAGGGGGCCAGTGGGGGCTCCAGGAGACCCGGGACTTCATAAGGATATGGAGGACCCTGGAGGACCAGCTGGAGCTCGCGCTCAACCAGCGCTCAACCAGCACAACCAGCATGTCCACCAGGACATAGTGCGGGACATGGAGGCGGCGGGGCACCAGCGCACCATGGCACAGTGCCGCTCCAAGGCCAAGGAGCTGAAGAGGGGGTACAAAGCCATCCAGGACAACAATAGGTGGTCCGGACACGGTGCCCGGACTGCCACATTCTACGAACGGTCCAGCTGGAGCACAGGTGGGTATTGTATAGCACCTCCACCGGGGTCCGTGGTACAGGGTAGACCTTCATCAACCACTGGGTCAGGGGGTAGGCAGGGTGCCCCAGGTTAAAGGGGGGCATCGGGACCCCCTCGATCCATCTCATGCCCATGTCAGCGAAGTCCCCCCCGGAACATCCGGGCATAGAAGGGGGAGATGGTCATGATCCTGGCATTGTGACTGTGGCCGGAGTTGCCCATGTAGATGTCTATGAACTGGCCCCGGTGATCCACCACCCCCTGCAGCTGCAGGGAGTAATATCCGTGCCTGTTCACATACTCTAGCGCCTCCCCGGAGGAGGGCGGAGTATCTCTATGTGGGTGCTGTCCACTGCTCCCATGCAGTTGGGGAAGCCGCCGGCCATGAATCCCGCTATCACGGCCCCCTGGTCCACCAGCTGGATCGTTCTGTCCAGGAGCACGCCCTCCACCGCCTCGCACACATCCCGGAGGATACAGGCGACAGTGCTGAGCCCTACCCCGAAGTGCTGGGACACGGACCAGCAGGAGTCGGGCGTTGCTAGGGCCCAGACCCCTATTGCCACCTGCTGGACCATGGGTATGGGGGTCCACATGCAGGTGTGCTGATGCTCCAGCCAGGGTGTAAGGAGCTCTGCTAGGTGGAGTAGGGTGCACTTGTCCATCCTGAAGTGGGCCCTCCAGGCTGGCTCTTCCCACTGGGCCAGCGCCCTAGCCCACCAAGTCTGTGGGTGCTCTGTGACCCATAGGTGTCTGTCAATGGGCATAGTGAGCAGGGCTTCCCGGCGCATGATCTCCCTTGCCCACAGGATGCACCTGGCAGCTGCGCAGAGCGCTACAGGCCAGGTCCGGCTCCGGTTCACAGCCTGCCAATCTGACCCGGAGACCCTCAGTGCCCTGAGACGAGCACGGGCTCTCCTGCACCTGTGGTGTGCCCTGCGGGCCCTTGCAGCTCTCCAGGCCAGGGAAATCTGCAGCCAGATGGCCAGGTGCACCTCCGCAGTAAGGAGGCGCAGTTCCTCTGTGTAGTCGCGGACTCACTCAGCTGCGACCGTGAGGTGCATCCAATAGGCAGCTTCCCTGTCCTGCTGCATGGTGGTGGGGCCCCTGGGGGGGAGTTGAACTGTTATACAGGGCCTCTAATGGAAGGGCTGGCCAGGGGGCGAGCCCCTAGCCGGTCGCCCCCCCATGGGGGCCCGGGTTATGTTTGCGTGCAATTGTGTACATCTGCAGGCATCACACTGGGCCTTGCCCCTGCATGGGCATGTGGGTCTGTGTACTCCCTGAGCAGCTGCATTCCATCAGACATCACTAACCCCCCCCCCCTGTTTGCTACAACTTGGCCTTGGAGTAGCGATTAGCTGGACTGTGTGTGCTATTGTGTTATGCAGCTGTGCCGGGTCCACACCCCACACCTCGGTCCATTCTGCAACACTGTTGCTGCCTGAGGCCTGTTGTCCTGTCCCTGGGACCCACTGGGGTCCCCCCCGGGTTGTGAGGGTATGTGGGCCCCCCTGTTCTTGTTGTTATTCTCCCTGTCTCTCTGGGCCGTGGCTGGTTGTCCATCCACTGGGCTCCCGCTTCCTGGCCCCCATGGGGCCCCCCATATCTGGACCTTCCGCGAGGCCATGTCTCTGTGCGACCTGTGGCATACCCCGCCATGCAACTGCTCCTGGGCAGCCCTGCCAGCCGTGTGGGTGCCTTTGTGAGCTTGAGCTCTGGACTTCACTACTTCGGCTATGAGGCAAGAGCTCGTGATTGCCAGCTGCATGCGGACACCCTGGGCCTCGTTCACTTCCCCGATGAGCACCTCCCGGACAGGCGGTGTACTCATTTGCCCTGGTCTGGAGCTGAGACCGTGTCTGCGCTGAGTGTGTGTGGCCTTGGCACCTTCACACTGTGCCTTGCTAAGGGGGGCCCTGCCCTGGCCGTGTCCTACTTTGCCTGTGTTCATGGGGCGCGTGGGTACCAGCGCAACCATGGGGTGGTGTACCACCTGCTGCTGGAGCTGGGACAGCTTCCTTGGCCCCCTTCTTCTGCCTGCTGTGTGTCTGAGCCTTCCGTGGCGGAGCTGTCGGCCCTGATGGGGGTGTGGTCCCAGACGGATGTGCAGTTGGGGCTGTCCCTGCAGGACCCCTTCGAGGCCTACTACCTGATTGCCCACAACATGTCCATGTTGGGGTACCACCGGGGCTTGATTCATTGGCCCCACCTGGTTCACTGAGTGGGTCACCCATCCCCAGGGCCCACGGTGGCCCCCAGCAGTGACCTGTGAGTCCCGGTGTTCCTCCTGGCCCCCTGGTGTCTTGCCCCCAAGTGGGATCCCGCCCCTGTCTGGGGGGGCCCGTCTCCACTGGCTGCTCCCTCCCTGATGTGCCTGCCTTGCCGAGGTGTCGCTTGCTTCCCAGGGTGTTGCTGCCCCTGCCTGTGGCCCCGGGCCCCCTCCGGGCCCCACCCCCAGTCAGCCTGCATAACCGGGGTTCCCCTCTGGTGTTGCCCTCCCTGGTGCCTGGGTGCAGCGCTCTGCATGGCCTCAACGAACTGGCTCTGTCCAGCGACCTGTCCCCACCCACCAGCGCTGCCACCTGCTGCCCGCACCCCCACCTCTACTGTGTGCTTGTGTGACCTGGGGGTTCTGGAGCCCCCGGACTGGCCCTCGGTGCCTCCTCTGGGTGTGTGTGCATCCTTGGACCTGCAGCGCTGCACCAGCTGTCCTGCCTGCCCAACACCTGCCCCTCAGTGGTGGAGGGGTCGCCGAGTGCCTCCTGGATCCTTCCTGGGCGGCTCCCTGTGCATTGCGGGCCCCTGCTGTGCCTTGGTCCCGAGCTCCTGGGGTCCCCCATTATGGGACTGCCAGTGTTGCTGTGGGGGTGCCCATGTGGACTGTTCTGCTGGGGGGGTTTCCACAAGGCCTAGCACATTGCAGGATTCCCCCCCTCCTCCCTGTCCTGGTCCCTCCCCCCTTGCTCCCATTGTGCCTTGTGTGTTGACCTGTCACCCGTGCCTCCCTTCCCTTCCTTTCCATTGTGTGTGCGTGTGTGTGTGTGTGTGCATGTGCCCGGGCGTGTGGTCATGCTGTGTGTTCTGCTGTGCCTCCGCTGGCTGTGTGCCTGGTGTGTGTGGTACCTGTGCGACTCTTCTCCCTCTCCCCCCTCCCTTCCCATTTCCCTTGTGTGGGCGTTCCCTTTTGTGCCTTTTGGGACACCAAGAAACAGCCACTCCAGCTCCACAACCCTTCATCAGGGTTCTGGGGCCATGTTACAGGCAGGGAGGGCTGTGACCAATACCTAGAAACTGCCACCTTAGTCCCAGGACCCACCATCATGGGTCTGGGGTCATCATTCCTCACACAGAGGTGATGTCTTTCCACCGCACCAAGTAACAGCCACTCCAGACCCAGGACCCACCATCAGGGTTCTGGGGCCAAGTTACTGGCATGGAGGGCTGTGGCCAAAACCTAGAAGCTGCCACTCCAGTCCCAGGACCCACCATCAGGGTTCTGGGGCCCGTAATTCCACTCACAGAGAGCCATCTTTTTATCCACTGTATCTAGAAGCTGGCACTCTAGCCCCAGAACCCACCATCAGGGTTTTGGGGACATCATTCCAGTCACTGGGGGCTGCATTCCATTCTGCTGCATCCAGAAGCCCAGTGCCCACATGTCAGCCTGCACCCCCAAAAAACCTACTCCTCTGCACCCACCTGCGGATGCCTTCTGAAACTGCTGTAAATTATTAAAAGTCCCTCCGACCACCAACTCCCCCTCTCTGCTGCCCGCTGACAAGGAGCCTGTCTCTCTTTCTCTCTGTCACACCCACCCACTCAAACACAAACCCTGCATCTCCTGGGGGGCCTGTCTGCTAGTTGAGACCCTGCTGCTGGCTGGAACAGCACATCTTTGGGTTGATAACTACGCTACATGGGGTGGCAGGTGCTGCTGGTAGTGATCGAAAAGCTGTATGAGATTCTGCCACCTGCCAGCCAGAACCTCAGCACATAAGGATAAAAGATTAGAGGTTAAACAAAGCTTGTATCAATAAATATAACAAATTTAATTAAAACTATTTATATAACAATAACACAACAACAACAACAACAGCAACAATAACATTTTAAAAAACAAAAACAAACATGTAAAGGAAGCTTATAAAGTAAACTAAGAGTCTCTGGGCCTGTCCCCCGGGAATTGGGAGAAAGAAAACACCCATTGGGACGCATCACAGGGCTGAAGGCTGGCCACCCAGGACTTGTCCAGCTCGAAGCCATGGCTCATAGAAAACTGCACGGCCTCTGCCTCATCCGTATGCCACCTGGAAACTGCTTGGTGGTACATTTTCATGTGGTTCAGCTCGGCGGAGACATATTGTCCATATGCCTCCACCTTCTGCCACTCGACCTGGACCACCTGCAATTGTTCCACAAGACTGTTCTCAAAGGCGGCAGAGAACTCACATAGTCCCAGGTGGGCCACTGCACTTTGCCCCGAAGGGCCTTGGGCTCTGCGTCCTCCCTGGGCCCGGGGGTCTCCACGTCAGGGCTGGAGGAGGGGGAAGGGCTTATATGCTGCTGTTTGTGGGTTGCCTCCCCCCCGACACACCACCCAGCACACCCAAACACAACCAAAACACACAAACCGAACACCTACACAGACAAACACACGCTCACTTGCCACACTACTCCGCACACACATGCATTACTGGTTTCTGGCTCGTCCTCTCATGATACTTGTTTCCAAATGGCTGAACCCGAACAGAACGGCCGAACCGAATGGCCAAACCCGAACCCGGCGACCGCACCGAATGACTGAACTGAAAGCGGCTGAACCGAATGGCCAAACCAAATGGTCGAACCCAAACTGTGACCTGTTCACTCATCCCTAGTCTGTGGTTAGTTCTGGCTTTGGTCAGAGTATTTTCTCATACTTTTCTGGTTTTCTGTGTGTGTGTGCATGTGTGTGCGTGCGTACGTAAAAGTGCTACAGCTCACGGAAGAGTTCATCTAGTTACATAAATCTAATCCCCAAGAACCTGGGGTGCTGCCCAACATCCCCCTGTGCCCTCTTGGGGTGTTCTCTGCAAGTTGATGGACACCCCCATGTACCCATGTACCCATGTACCCCCATGCCTGCCCAGACTGAAGCCTGTGCCAAACAGCAGACATGAGAGATATATCCTTTGGCCAATTAGCTTGACATTTCAAAGATATCCTGGCTGTAACAGAGATGTGATTGCATCTCTTACTGCATGCTTCCAGTTTTCAAGGACCAATCTTTGGCGGCTCTGAGGCAGTATAGAAGGGACATAACTGGGACTTCAGGCAGCATGTCAGAGGTCAGGGGGAAGTATTCCAGCAAATCATGCATCCAGTCTGGCCAATTGTAATCACAACCTGCAGCACTGTGACAGATGACATCAGATAATCCCTTATTGGGTCTTTCTTAAGCAGATGCTTCCATCTTCTCAGTAACAAGTGATGAAGAGGGGATGTGGTGGTCACATCAGATAATTATATATGGGTGACATTTCTGCTGGCTAATTGGCACCACAAGTACATCATGTACCACAGTGACAAACATAAGAGGATCCTTGGCATAGGCTCATACTCTCTAGATACTGTGCAGGATTATAACCTTGGGTCCCTTTATCATACATTTCTTATTTTTTGCAGAGATAATTCTGAAGTTCTGAGATATATTTCTGCCAAATTTCATGAAAACAGACTTGAATACAAAGATGTTACAGCCAGAAATGCATTTACAAATAAATCACTTGTATCGTCGGCACCCTTTATGAAATACTTATGAAATTTGTCATATCCAGTGCCCTTGGTAGGGGTATAATTTTGCCAATTTTCATCTACATCAAATGGGAGACAAAGCTGTAACACCCAGGAATGTGTACACAGAATTTTGTAAAATAGCAAATTCCAACTGCTTATAAAATCAGATCTCTTTATCTAATTAATCTGAAATTTGGAACAAATAATGCCCTCTGTTGGTGGTACACTCCTGACAATTATTTCCAAAATTTAATAAGAAATAAAAAAGTTAAAGCTGAAAATATCTTTACCATTGAAACCAATGGATGAAAACGAAACAAAGACTAACAAAATATAATGAAAACTAATGACATTTTAATAACAAAAATGAAATGAATAATAAAAACAAAAGAGAGTTTAATTAAACAAAAGCTAATTTTCAAAAGGAATTATATTCACAATGTCCCAGGAAATCTGAAAACTTAAAAATAGTAATTATTTCCCCCTGTTTTCAAAATAAAAAAATATTGAAATAAAAATATCTGGTTCAGTCAAAATCTGTCTTGGTCTTGGTTCCAAAGAATGCTATATTAGCTGCATCATGAGATACTTTGACAATAGCAAGATACTGAAAATAATATGCACACCAGAATTCCATTCAGTCATAGTAAAATTCATTCATGCACTTAATAAATTAGAAAATGGGGACATACAGGGTTTAAGTGACACTCATACAGCATATCAGGGCTGTGTATGTGCAAAAGAATTTTTATTGTTGCCATGGTTATGCTATGGCTTTTTGACCATGGCGAGTCATAACAAAATATTCATTCATTCATGTGCAAAAGATTGTGAAGTGTCTTACATGGATATTAACAGAGCACTGGGGCTGTAGAATGGGACATGTGAGGATAATAAATATCCAGTGGCTGGGCTGAGGTCTAACTTAGTAGTGGAGCTGAAAGAAGTACCCATAAAAATAGGTACATTCACTGGAATTTCTGTACTCAAACTATTTTGGATAGATCGTTCCTATCTAGTGTCCAGCAAGTTACCCACACTACAGCCAGGACAATCCATCATTAAAGTCAATGGGAGTTTTGTTATTGACTTTAATGGTGCAGGATTGTACTTTGAGTTATCCAAGTACCATTACTATTACAATGTTTCCATTTTTGCTGTTTTACCAAGTTACTGATTTACCTGTTTTCCATCCATTTCTATTCCTTCATTGATTGTTCCATGGTGTATGTGTGCATGATGACAAAAACAATGATATGCAGAAAATTGGGGAAATGTGAAAATTGTAACTAAGTAAGTCAGAACAGGCTGGTAAAATGGAACGTTGGTATCTTGGTAATAATAATATTTGATATTTTGGGTAGCTGATTACCTGTCTTGGTATGTGGACACCAATCAGGTAACAAACTCAAAATTGGGGATATTAACTGCCAGTATAAAAATTACCACAGGAAGACACATCAGGGAATTTTCTTCAAAATACTAAATAAACAGAAAATTTGCTTCCTGAAACATTGGAGCATTTTCATGTCTTAATTTAGTTTGCCTGTGAGGGATAGGCGAACAGATCGTGGTTCGTGTTCGGGCATTTGGTTTGGTCCAGTCCGGTTTGGGCATTTGCTTCGGGCGTTCAGTTCGTTCGCCGAGTTTGGGTTTGGCCATTCGGTTTGGGCATTCAGAAAAAGTATCGCGAGAGCGCGTGATCATGCCGGAAACCGGAAATTCATGTGCGTGCTGAGCTGCATGGTGAGAGAGTGTGTGTTTGTGGCTGGCTGTTCAGTTTTGTGTGTTTTGGCTGTTTGTGTTTGATTTGGCTGTGTTATTTTGGTTGGTGAGTGTTGGTGGGTGACTGTTGTCTGTGTGTGAACTTTTTTTTGGGGGGGAAGTAAGAAGACTGTTGTTTTGATTCCCCGGCTGGTGACTGACTTGGTGCTCCTGGAGCCAGTGTTGGAGGAGGAGGAGGAGGAGGAGGAAGCAGTCACTGGCCCAGTCCCTGGAATGTCGGTGGTGGGGGCCAGCTCCTCGGATGAGGAGCAAGTGGCAGGCATAGGAGGTGCTGCCAGGTTTGTAAACTTTTTTTTTACTTTGAGGATAAGAAAGGCTCTATCTGTTAAACCAAGCCAACTGGCATGCGGGTGAGTGCGTGGGTGGTGAGCATCAGTCAGGCACAAACAGTGGGCATCAGTGGGTAGCATCGGATGTCTGCCACAGAGAGAGAGGGTACTGTAGTGTGGGGGTCTCTTCCAGCAGTCAGGCATGAGCATGAGCAGCACCCCTATCCAAACATGTGCCAGGCTAGCAAGGGTCTCCACTCTGCAGTTGCCATCCCATTCCCTATGCACCCCAAATAAGGGCAGGATTTGCACGTGCCAGCAGGGCCTTTCTAGTTGCAATTCTAGGATCCACTAGCACCCCAGGGAGGGCAGGATTTGCACGTGCCAGCCAGGGCCTTTCTAGTTGCAGTCCCTAGCATCCCCTAGCACCCCAAGGAGGGCAGGATTTGCATCTGCCAGCAAGGGTACTTCAAGTTGCCATCGCTACTAGCACCCAAAGAAGGGCAGGATTTGCACGTGCCAGCCAGGATCTCTCCATTTGCCATCCCATTCCCTAGCATCTGCTAGCACCCTAAGGAGGGCAGAATTTGCATGTGCCAGCCAGGGTCATGTCTCCTGTTGCCATCCCTAGCACCCAAAGGAAGGAGGACTAGAGGCATCATCATAAATGCATGATATTACTTTGGTGTTCTTAATGTGTTTCCATTTCAGAGAGGATTCGGATGCCAGCCCCAGCACTGGTGCCAGGCCAAGGAGTACCCCTAGGTGGAGGTCGCCAGTGACACCCTCAGACATTCAGCCAAGAAGGTTGTCTGGAGGTTTTATGAGATGGGCGATGGAATCGCCATATGAAAGGTAAGGCACGGGGACTGGAACAACAGGAAATGGATTGCCCTATGACCTGTTAGGAATGGAAGTCCCCTGCAGAGAGAGCTTGACCACTCAGTTCACCCACTTGTGGAGAAAGAATGCAGGCAGGGCTTGACAGACCATTGGTCTGACACAGTATGGCACTTCTTATGTTCCTATCTTTTTATGCTCTAGACCTGCGGCAAAAGAATCAGGAGGCAGAGAGAGGGGGCCACATCAGGGCTCATTGCCCATATTGAAAAGCTCCATGACCTGACAGTGAGGTAGCAGGAGGACTCTGGCGTGGCCATGGAGTGTCAGCCTCAGCGCAAGAAGGAGGGGGGGAAGGCAACCCGGAAGCGCTGGCATGTAAGCCCTTCCCCTTCCTCCAGCCCCAATGTGGAGTCCCCCAGGCCCCAGGAGTTTTTTGCGGCCAAGACCTTTCAGGCCAAACTTGAGAGACCTGGCCACCAATTGACGAAGGGCCTACACTGCCTGGAGAAATGCCTGATGGAACAGTTCCAGGCACTCAAGGTGGAGAAAAAGAAGGTGGAGGTGTATGCTCAGGACGTCTCCACTGAGATAGAATGCCTGGAACTGTATCACCAGGTGGTTTCCAGGTGGCGCCGTCTCCCATGGCTATGAGATTGAAAAGGACTGGGTGGCCGACCCTCATTCCTAGGCTGTGCCCCAATGCCTTCTGCCATTTGCTGAAGTCCTGGGGGACAGGCCCAGAGACTAATAGTTTCCTCTATAAGTTCCTTTAAATGTTTGGTTTTGGTTTCATAATGCTGTTGTTGTTGTTGTTGTTTGTTATTTAAATAGTTTAAGTAAAAGTTGTTATATTTCTTGTTATGAGCTTCGTTTGACTTTCCAAATCTTTTATCCTTATGTGCTGAAGTTCTGGAAGGCAGGTAACAGAATCTCATACAGCTTGTCGATCCCTAATAGAAGCATCTGGCTGGCTCCACATGTAGCGTAGCTAAGGTATTAACCCAAAGATGTGCCAGGCAGCAGCAGGGTCTCAACTTGCAGACAGCTCCCCAGGAAGGGCAGGGCTTGTGGCTTGTGCCAGAGAGAAAGAGAGACAGGCTCCTTGGCAGTGGGTGGTGGGTGCTGGTGGTTAGGTAGTGGATTGCTGGGTGCCAGGATACAGAACCCTTTGCTCAAACAGCATTTGTATGGGCCTGGTGGGTGGGTGCCTTTGGCAGAAGTATGTTGCCAGGGTACAGAACCCTTTGCACAGACAGCATATAGGCCTGGGGGGTGGGGGCCTTTGGCAGCAGCAAACATGGCATGAGTGGCATTCAGGCAGAATTTGAGCTTGGCAACCTGGGTGGGCGGGCAGGCAGGAAGTCATGGCAGCTTGGTATGAGAGGTTGCCAGGCAGGCAGGTTGGCTGAGGCACGTTTTGAGCTGACAATGGCAACCTGGGTGGGTAGGCAGGCAGCGTGGCATGAACGGCAATCAGGCAGGCTTTGAGCTTGGCAGCCTGGGAGGGTAGACAGACTGCATGGCATGATTGGGGGCAACAGCAGCTATCGGGTTTTCTGGGTACAGACCTCTTGGCTGGCACAGACAACATATAGGCCAGGAGGCCATTGGCACTAGCAGAAGACAGTGGGTTGCCAGGGTACAGAACCTTTGGTAAAGATGGCATATAGGAGTGGCCTGGGGGTCATTGGCACCACAGACATTGATTTCCAGGGTACAGAACCCTTGGCACAGATGACATATAGGCCTGGCCTGGGGACCATTGGCACCAGTAGACATTGGTTGCCAGGGTACAGAACCCTTGGCACAGATGGCATATAGGCCTGGTCTGGGGGCCATTGGCACCAGCAGACATTGGTTGCCAGGGTACAGAACCCTTGGCACAGACAGCGTATAGACCTGGGGGCCATTGGCACTAGCAGCATCAGACACTGGTTGCCGGGGCAGTCAGTCAGGTGGTGTGGCATGAGCGGCAGTCAGGCAGACTGAGGCAGGGTTCAAGCTTTGCAACCTGGGTGGGTGGGCAGGCAGGCAGGCAGCATGGCATGAGAGGCAGTAGGGCAGGCAGGCTTGAACAGGCTTTGAGCTAGGAAACCTGGGTGGGAAGACAGGCACCTTGGCATGGGAGGCAGGAAGGCGCACTGAGGCATGCTTTCAGCTTGGCGGCAAGTTGGGCGGGCAGCCAGGAAGCGTGGCATGGGAGGAAGTAGGGCAGGCAGGTGGGGACATTGGCAGCAGGGCGCTCAGATAGGCTAGCAAAGACTGTGCAGCAGGAGAGAATGAGAGCCAGTCAGTGTCACATAGAGGGGCTGAGATCGTGTAGCCATAAGCCAGCTCGCAGGCTTACAGTTTGTTTCCCAATGCCACCCTGCATCATGAGGTCAGTCAGATAAGGAGCACCTCAGAAGCATAGGATCAGTAGCCCTAGCCCAGATTGACAAGGAGGAGCCCCGTCCCGACTGCCCCTGGCGTGGGATGGCGTGTGCCACTGCACCATCACTCCTTGTCCAGGGGCAGCCCGGGGAATCCCAGCAGCGGAAGGTTCACCTTCAGAAAGAACAACTGCTCCACCAACTTGACCCCCAGTCTCAGGCGGTGCAGGGAGCAAATGTCCCCCACCACAGAGAACACCGCATGCTGGGGACACTGGTTGGTGGGCAGGACAGGATACCCTTGGCCACTTTTGACAGGACTGGCCAGTGGCCACACATTGGTCTTTCTGGCCCAGTAGGCCAAGGGATCGCTGCTGGTATCAATGCATGGCTCGTCCTCCAGGTAGGTCTCCACTATTGCTGAGGCACCATCATACTCCCTCTGGTAGCTCTGGGTGGGCACCACCTGCCCCACTGCCCTCAACCACGCTGCTTGCCCTTTTGTGCTGGGCCCAATTGCTCCCCAGAGTGGCCTTCACACAGGAGGAGCTGATGGCAGTAGGGGTCCTCCTGCTGCTGATCATCCTGCTGCTGGTGCTGCTGCTACCGCTAGGGCTGAAGGCATGGATAGACCCAGATGACTGGAAGGGGTTGCTGCTCCCACTCCCACCATCCCCAGAGGCGTCCTGCTGCATGGCCCGCTCTGCCTGCCGGATCTTCTGCACCAGCGCACCTTTCCAGAGGCCATAGACTGCTGTCTCACGTGCCATGCTGCCCTTGATCCTGGGGTCCAGCATGGTTGCCAGGACATATTCTTCCTGATGCAAGAGCTCATCAGAGTGCGCACTCAGCCCCGTCTTCAGCTTCCGTGCCAGGTCAAGTGCCTCATTGGAGATCTTCCTGCTCGGAGGGCCACAATCCCACCCCCCGAGAATCATGTCCAGGATCCTCTGGAGGCTACGGACCAGTGGGGTCACCTGGCTGAGGGTGGCATTGGAGCTGCTCACGGTCTCTGTCATGGCCAGGAATGGTCTCAGGATGAAGACCGTGTTAGTGAGGATCTCCCATTCCTCCCTGTTGTACCCTGGAAGTGCTTGAATGTCTGTCTCCTGTTCCACCTGATGCAGGGTGGCTTTCTGCTCACCAAGCCACTTGAGCATCAGGAAGGTGGAATTCCAACTGGTGGAGATATCCTGGATGAGCTGGTGCACTGGGGACCTATACTTGACCTGCTTCTCCAGGAGGAGCTCGCTGCCCTTCATGCTCCTATTGAAGAACCCTGTCAGCTTCCTCCCCTGGTCGACCAGGGACCTAAAGGTGCCTGGTCCAATCCCCTTATACCTCCAGCCCAGAGAATCCTTGACCACAAGATTGAGGGTTTGTGCGGCGCAAGGGATGCTTGTGAAGCCCACATCATAGACTGCCTTCAGTATCTTGGCCGTGTTGTCCATGACCACACACCCCTTGGTGAAGTCCGCACCTGGTGTGACCCACTCCCTCACCATGGTGGCCAGGGATGCCTTGAGGTTCCTTGAGGTGTGGGAGCTATCCATTACTTGTGCCTGAAGCAGGGTCCACCTATACCCTGCTTCAGGACCCCTCCTGCCACTGCCAAGCACTGCCTCTGGGTCCTGCCACCAGTGTACAGTCACTGCCGGGTAGGCATGATGGGCGTTCCTGGAGGCCCACAGGTCAGTGGTGAAGTGGACTGTGGACTCCCCAGCCCCTGCCAGCTGCTCCCTCACCCACTCCTTCAAAGCCCTGTAGAGCTGTGGCACCCAGTCTGACTCAGGGTGGAGAAGGAAGGCAGCTTAAACTGGGGACCAGGAATCCAATCAGCCGCTGGAATCCCTTGTCCTCTACAATTGAGAAGGGCTGCCCATCTAGCGCAATCATCTCAGCCAACAGGCGCTTGGTTTTCTCCTGAAAGAAGCCACGGCACCCTCCAGCACCCGATGGCCTTGGCAGCTGCCCCCACCCGAGCCCCTCCATGGTGGACTGACACTGCTGGTGAGGCTCCTGCTGCTGTTCTGCCCCCCATACTGCTCCTGCCGTTAGAGGCAGCAGCAATTGGTGAGGGACACTTGGCCGCTGAAAGAGCCGGGTGACTGGATGCTGCTGCATTTGGGAACCTGCTGGCATCCACTTCCCCTGACTTCCTGCTTAGCATCAGAGCACTGTGGCATGCCTTGAGGTGCCTCAACATTGCAGTTGTCCCAAGGTTGGCGAGCACCTGTCCACGCTTCACCACCTTATTGCACAAAGTGCACTGCACTTCTCTGGGATCATCTGCCTGCACCAGCTTAAAATGTTCCCAGACTGAGGATTTCCCCCCCCCTCCTGCCTTCTGGTCCACCCTGGGTGACACACTGCTGCCAGAGCTGCTGGGAGGGAGAGAAATTGGTGGCACTTGGGATACAGCTCGGGGAGAAGGTTCAGCAATTGCCTCAGCTGAAGACATCTCCTCTGCGGCACTAGTGTCTGCCTCTTCCTCACAGTCCCCAATCACGGTGATGTCCCGTGAAAGGGAGTACTGGGACCCTGAGGCTAGACTTCCCGTGCTCGCCATTCTACTGGCACTCTCCCTGTGCCCTCCTCTATAGCTGCTAGTGCTGCTGCTAGTGCTGCTGCTGCTACTCCTCTTCCTACTGACATTGCCCCGGAATCGGGCCCTGCCTCTAGCACCCGGGGTGGGATCCACCAGCTCTGGACTTCTGGGGATCGCCTCTGCAGTGGGGTACATTGGTGGCCCTGTAGGAACATCACAAGCAGTCCCAGCACCTGCTCCAGCACCACCACCAGCAGAGACAGACACAGCCTCAAGTCCTACAGGCTTTCCAGTGCCCTGCGTGGCAGTGGAGGAAGGCACTGCCAGGAGGTGATGGTGAGCCGCTGAAGCCTGTTGCCCTAAAGCAGGCCTGCTGAGTTTGGTGCATGGTGATGTGCTTGGGCTACTGCTGCTGCCTGCTGCCACTCCTCTGGAATGCCCCCTTCTGCCTCTGGCACGTGCTCCATTAGCTCCCCTACAGGCAGCAGACCGGCTTCTCCTTCCCATCTCCATTTCTCCCTCCAAAATAATGTTTTTATATATTTTTTTAAAAAAATAAAAAAATTCTTTATACACTAAATCTAACTGCTATAACTATCCTAAATGCTATCAACCAGATGGATTATCTATCTAATAAGTATAAAGGTCTACTCGTACAAACACTAAAAAAATCTCTAAACACTATATCTCAGCTAACTCCTACAACTCTACTATCTATCTATCTATCTATCTATCTATCTATCTATCTATCTGGGATAGGGGGGAAAACAAAGAACAAAGAGAGGGGTCAAAACTGAAAATAAACCTAAATCAATCTAATGCTACTCAAAATGAATAAAAGAACAGGGGAAGGGAATCAGGGATGGAATATATAGAGAGAGGGAGAGAGAAAGGCTTCAATGGAGGGAGGAGGAAAGGGAGGATGATTGAACTCAGGGAACACAGGGGGGGTAAAAACAAAAAATAACACCTAAATATACCTAATATAATCTAAATAAATGATAATATGGAGGTAAATGTGTTGGATGGGTGAAATAAGAGGAGGATGTCAATGAATTAGGAATAGGAAGAAACAAAAACTGCTGGGAGAGAGGGAGTCTTCTGAAACGCCTGCTGTCAGGAACAGTGACTAGCTCAGAAGGTGTTGGGAAGGGGGAAGGCCAATGAGTTTTGTTTCTTGCTGCACCCGCCTCACCGCAAGCCCCATTGGCTCCATGCAGCCTAGCCCATGGCCAATTGCAGACTACGAAGCCAGTGGTCCGAGGTGAAAAGGGATGGTTATTGGGCAGGCTGGCTGCTACTCCAAGCTACCCCTGGTACCTGGAAGTCTGCTCCTCAGCTGACTCCCCCTCCCTGTCACGTTTTGCCTTCCTGTGACACGTTTTTGCAACCCGAACTCAACCGAATGCGATCCGTACTGAACAAACTGTTCGGTTGTTTCAGCGTTCAGAATAGAGTTTGGTTTGGTCAGTTCGGGTTCGGGTTTGGGTTCGGGTTCGGGTTCTGGTTCTGGTTCTGGTTCGGTCATCCGAACAGGCTGAGTTTGGGCCGAACTCCGAACTTCCAAACCGCGTTCGCCCATCCTTATTGTCTGTATTAATTTGACTTTTAAACTGGAAAAGTGGGACAGGCGGATTATACCAACAAGCCACTAACTAACTTTTGTCATCATGTTACTGAATGCAGGACTAATAAGCAATTAGAGCCATTTTCTTAATGGCTTGATGTAATTAACTTATTGCTTTTAACCAGAATACTGAATAATGCTGATAATACCATTAGCAGAAAACGTATTTGCCATTTTACCATGTTTCCAATTTACTTCCAGGTTTGTTATTTTTTGTGCTGTTTATGTTGTTTTGTTATTTTTTAATTAATTTTTCAAAAGAACATAAGAAGTGCTATATTTGGTTAGACCAATGGACCATCCAGCTGAGTATTCTGTCTCCAACAGTGGCCAGAGAAGTACATATCAGATGAACAGCAGGGAGTAATCCTTTCCCTGCTATTATTCCCAGGTGTTGACAGTCAGACATTATGTTTCCCCAATTATAGGGACCCCAGTGAACACTGTATCCAAGGGCCCCCGAAATCCTTAAGATGGTTCTGGACTAAACACTTAGTCCATAGCCCAAGTTCCATCATCTTTTCAGTTACCCTCATTTTTCAGTGCATGCATTCACAAGAACTACATAACACATTCATCAAAATCTAGTCACTGGAGATACACAAGATTTAAATAGTCCAACTACTTGCTCAAAAGTAGCCCTGTTGTTGATTTCAGTAGAACTACTCCAGAGTAAATTATTTTAGAATTGCAGCCAAAGTGTTTCAAGTGAAGCTTGAAACACCCAAGTGTGGTTTGAGGAGCACAATTATTTTACTTCTTAAAGGTGATAAATTCCATTTCCATGTAGTGTTACCTTACTCATGAAAGTTTTCTAAAAGTATTCTTATCCATTTCTTTAAGTATTTAGACTTCTCTTTTGTTATCAGTACATAAAAGAAAAAAATCTTTATATGAAAATATTATTGCAATATTCCATTGTACATCTTCAAAATAAGCAGTTATGAAAATCTTCAACAGAGTACAAAGGAAAATATTACTGCAATATAGCAATATTCTATTGTATCTCCTTTAAATGAGTCGCTA
The DNA here is from genome assembly GCA_003113815.1 of Sphenodon punctatus. Taxonomy (NCBI): domain Eukaryota; kingdom Metazoa; phylum Chordata; class Lepidosauria; order Sphenodontia; family Sphenodontidae; genus Sphenodon; species Sphenodon punctatus. The sequence continues at coordinate 822,611 of QEPC01007367.1, forward strand.
TGGAAGTCTTCAAAGGAGTACAAAAGTCCTATTGTGCATTTGTAATAGCTACATTTACATTATAGGAGACACTAGCTTTCAGAAATAAAAAAGTAAAAAATGCACCAGCAGACTAAACAAATTAATCATTTGAGGTTCAGTTTTGTTCATGGGCCATATGATCTTCAAAGCTCTTTCCTTGCCAAAGCAGGTCTAATTGATATTTAAGGGGACTGCATTGGTACCGCACTTTAAAGATCAGCACCTAAGGATGCAATTCTAAAAATGCTTAATTCACATTAGTCGTATGTAGAGCTGAAATAGGTCCTAAATCTAGTACCTGAAAGTAATACCTACTTTTGGGGCACTGCATTGGGTACCCGATGGGTTATCCGGGTTTCCACCCTATCCCAGTTACCCAGGTAAATGGGTACCTGGACAAAAAAAAAATTGGGTATGTCCAGTACTGATTTTTCAATTTACCAATTCCCAATTGGTATAGTATACTAATTGGCATATTGAGTTGGAAAACTGAAAAACTGACATGAAAACAAAAAGTTACCTGAAGTAGTTTCCCAGGACCAGAGGTTGTCTTTCCAGGACTGGAATGTTGATTTTCTGGAATGGAAAACCCCAAAACAAGTGTGTTAAAAAGAAAACTTTGGGGAGGGGGGGGCAGGAGGTGTTAAAAAAATGAACTGAAAGTACTTTTACAGGACTGGAAGTTACTTTAAAATGGTCAGAACTTGACAAAAACCAATAAATCAATATTGGGAGTTGGTATAACAACAAAATGATAAATAATCGGTACTGGGAGTTGACATTCTGGAACTGGAAGTCGACATTTTGGGAACTAGGGTATCTGACTGAGTCATAATCAGGTACCATCATGACCGGATCAATTTGGGTACTGGAAATTCGATGGATTACTCATTTTTACAATTTGAGCTTTAGTTCCATGGTGTGCAATAGAACTCTTCAAGAATAAGGGTGAAAACAAAACCACAGTAGTCCATGAGTCACTTATCCCACACCCCGAAAGGAAGACACGTACACAATGTTTGGGTAAAATTGGCCACACTACTTTATTTGACCAAAGTCGGGGGAGGGAGGGGTATACCCCTCCCAGGTTCCTGGCTAACTTTTAACTATAACTTAACTTTAACTTCTATTAACTCTAGCAGTCTGATGTCTCTCAGTACCGCCAACATTGCTAACTAAAAGCTGCTGCAATGTCACACCTGCCCGGCCGCCACAACCGGATCAAGAGGCCGTGGCCTACCGTGACTTAGGAGGATTGGGTGTTGTGCCAGGCAGCCCTGGACCCTACTTTTGCTAGCCTCCCCCACCGGCCTGCGCCCTCTCCTGAGTCGTGGGTGATGCTGCCTGCACAGCCTTTGGCGATCATCACCATGGCCCCATCTCATAAGGAAATAACCTGGCAACAGCAATACCTTACTGCTCTATCCTCTCTAACTCACAGGACCCCTGCCAGTGCGACATTAACATGACACTACCCTTACCACCTTAAGCCGATTGACAATTACCACTGTGAGGAAGGCAAAATACCTGCCAGGACCCAAGCCAATTAGTCCCAGTAGCCAAATTCCTTCCCGGCCCTGGAAAACCAATGGCCAGTGTTACCCGCAGTGATTCCTGGGAGGTTGGGAGGGTGCTCGCTCTGGGATGCCCAGGTGTGAATGGCGAGTTTGCGCCTGGGTGCAAAATGGCAGCCGCAGGGTCACGCACCTCACGTGACCCTGCCTCATGCCGCTCCGCTGCTCTGTTGTGCGGCCCTTTCTTGCTGGGGGGGAAGGGACCTGCCCCCCCGCCCTTAAGCCTCCTTTCCTCAAGGAGGGGTTGGGACAAATGCCGCCACCCAAAGAACCGCCCTCTGTTCCGGGGGGGGGGGGCAGAGACAGGGCAATGGGATTTGCTCATCAGTTCGATGGATGTCAGATTTTCACCTACTTCCACCTTGAGATGGGCGGTTAGCTGCTACCGGACTGCTACTGGGTGAGCACGCCTGAAGGAGCGTGGTACTCCAGACTCCCCAATAGATCCGCTGTTAGGCGAACCAGGTGAGTGCAGTCCTCCAGTCATCCCCCCAATCAGCTGTTTGGTGGTAGCTCCTTTTGGGGGGCCAATCTAGCTAAGCAGCAGGGGCCCGGAAGTCCTTCCCTCTGCAGATGGCTACTTAGCTGACCCGTGGCATGGATGGACTTGTGACGGCAGTCCTCCTTCCCAGATTCTCCAGGGGTGGCTGCTTGTTTAAACTGCCCTCCCCACCGGACCACAGTGTGATGACTGCAGTGGCCCTCCCCAGGGTGACATGGGGATCCAGATTGCCCCATCTAATTTCTTTTCACCCTAAGTGGCTTAAGACTCCAGCCTCCATTAGAATTTGGCTCTCTTTCTGAAATAACCTATATCATAAAAGTGTTTTTCTCTTAAGCCTCATTCATAGTGGGGAAAACTAAAGCCCACAAAAAAAATATTTTATTTCCATGGATACCACAGATACATGTAACCTCAAATTTGGGAAGAGGAAATGGTGGTCTTTATTAGAGTTGAAACAAATAGCAATTTGCTATTTCTAAATATTACTTGCATTTTAGATAGCCCTCTCAATATCCAAATAATATTCTCACACAGAAGAATTATTAACATTCACTCACCCAAGTATTTTGTTTCAGTTTTTATTTTTAATTTCGGTTTGTCATTTTGGCTATTTGGTTTAAATTTGTATTTTGGTTAAATTATTTTTGCAGTGTCACTGCTATTGTGCGTGTGCAGCAGCTAACAAGACACACACCCCTCCAATAATGTGGGGGTGTTTATATTTGTTTAATTCTATTATTGTAAGCCATTCTGGTCCTTTTGGGGATAAAGGTGGTATTTAAATTTTAAAAAATATATGATAATGGGTGTTTTTACACACAAATTTCTCTTGCATGTTTGCTGTTGCATCCTGAACTTTCTGTGTGTCTAAATCATTCACCCAGATCTTAAAAATCTGGTTCTTTGAACTTCTGCAGAGAACTTCTCCCAGAACCTTTGTTTGTAAAAAGTTCTCTTGATAAACTCCTTTACTTCAGACACATGTGGTCACTTGGGGTAATTTTAGATGTTACAAGACCATGGTGAACCACAGCGAAACCCCTGTGGTGACTAAAAGTCCCGTAACACCTAAGGGATTCCTGCCAGAGGTTGACCATGGTGAACCTCTTGAGGGAATTTTTTTTACCATGATTCTGGACCTCCGGCTGCCCAGAAGTCCAGAATCATAGTTAGCTGGACCACGGTCTAGAGTTGGCCAAAAGTAACATCTGTTACCATGGATGATTCTGGATCATGGCCCAGACCACAGGACAGGATCAGGCATAGTGGCCGGATTGGCTGCTGCGGCCACCCATCTCCCGGAGGGCGGCCGGCCAGGGGAGTATGGGGGGGCCCTGTGAGGCCGTATATCACATCATGCAGTCCCGCCCCTCCCCCGATCCCCTGTAGGAATTAGCCAGCACATCTGATGAATGGCCTGGCTGATTCCTGTCCGGGATCTTTTTCGCATCCTGGACCGTGGTTGAGCGTGGCGGGCCGAGCGGCCCATCACGTCTAAAATTACCCTTGGTTTCCATGGCAGCCCATCACGTCTACAGCTGCAGCTACTTTAGGCTGCCTCAGGGCAGTGTTTGTGTGAAGAATACATCCAGGAACTGCCTCAGGGCAGTGTGTATGTGCAGAATGAATCCGGAACTTACTTGTGGGCTTGTAAACCCAGAATATTGAAAGACCAGCACTTTAAGTTGTGTGTAAAAATTCCCATTAACTAGTTCAAAGTAGAGCCAAAAAGGGTAACCTTGACAGATTTTCAATACCTGAATGGCCTTTAGTGGTTTGAGTACCATAAACACCAAAATGATGAAAACACCAAAATGAAATGCCAAAAAATACCTAAACCAAAATAAATGAAATTACCAAAACAAAATATTCAAAATGGATACCTGATATAATAGAAACAAATACCATCCATTATACATTCTGCTACAACTGAAACAAATTCAACAAAAGTATTTGTTTTGATATGTTTGGGTACCGTGTTTCTTACCTGAAGCTGAGGTGGCAGTGGTGGTGGAGACAAGGTGGTGGTGGTGATTCAGACTGATGGATTTCTGGGACAATCTGTGGCCTATGTGAGGCTTCTTGGTCCCATGTGCACATGTGCAGGTCATCTGGCATAGGTACATGTGCACCAGGCAGCCTGCACATGTCATGCACTAGGATAGAAAGCCTCTTGCCCTTGGGTTCCCTCTGCCTTTTCATTGATTCCGTGTCCCCCCTTGCTTATTACATATGGGTACTAGGTACCATCTCAGTTACGTGGGAACCCAAAGGGTTGTGTGCATGCTAGGGTGTGGAGCTGTAAGTAGTAAACTCACTACCCATTCCAATTCTAATTCAAAATTGTTAGTAATTCGAGGATAACTAACACTGATTGAAGTAGCTCATGAAAACAAGCTACTGTAACTGAGCCAAGCACGTACACCTGAGAGCTCACAAGTTCATGTATTTATCCTTGTCTCTTCCTCTGTTTCCCCCTCTTTCCCCCTCCCCCCCGTCTCTCTTAGAGTGTAAGCCTGCTGGGACAGGGACCATGTCTCTTGCTTACAATTGTAAAGTGCCAGGTACATTGCTAGTGCTATATAAATGCTTAATAATAATAATAATAATAATAATAATATAATATAATTTACTTTATTGTTTAGCCATTGGCCATAACAAACTTACAAAACATGTAAAACAAAACAATTATACCCAACATGGCTGTATCAACCCCCCCCAAAACAAATATTGATAATAAGCCAACTATCAAAATACATCACTATTTTTAAATTAAAATAAACTCATAAAATCAGAATCAGAAATTTTCCAATTGGCATAATAATAAATTGTCTGACAAATATATACTAAAACACAATATAACAATACATTTTCCATAACCTTGCCCTTCTCGGCATTTACAATGGCGATGCTTAGCCCCTGAACGCTAACTCTTTATATTCATCCTTTCCTTCCGTATGTGGTATCCCTACTTTTACACAATTGGTAAACTCCTTTGAAACTAATACCATAATTTCAAATATAATGTTTTCAAAATTCATCAAAAATCCAACATCCAAAATTTCCATGAGAAAATGGAATGAAAATGGATTGGGGCCCAATCTCATACAATTTCATACAATTTCCAAACTCACATCACCTCATACTTTCAGCCAATCCATTAATACGTTTTCTCCTCACTAAAGAGGCTCTAAAGCCATATTTGGCCACCGTTTTTGTAATTTGAGTAAGATTATCTGACAAACAAAAACTTAAACATTTTTTGAACTGCCAAGGGGGGGTAAACCCTATCTCATCCCACATTTCTTGTCTTTGCCTATTATATAAAGGACAAACTAGGAGATAATGAGCTAAATCCTCCATGATTCCTAGGCCACAGTTACATCTCCTTTGTTCAAGGGGAATTTCCCTATACCTCCTCAATGTCACTGTAGACTCAAAACATTGAAACCGTAGAGTTGTGAAGGCTCTTCTCAATTGATACTCCTGGACTGCAGACAAATACAGGCAACCCTCCTTCGGGGGAATAAAAAGTCCATAAGCCGGAGCCGTCTTTGTAGATAGCCCACTCGACCTTTCCTCCTGCAATCCCATATCAGAAATTCTGTCTTTAATCATATTTTTACTTATTTTCAATGGAAACTGTATTAGATAAGAAAGAGATAAACCTAACATATTTAACTGGCTATTAACATATTTCATTCATGGGGAGGTCATGGAAGCCATTTCCACTTCCCACGTTTTATAAATCAACGAATCCCTGGAACTTGAACTCAACTTCATAGCGAAAATGAATACACTTTTCTTTAAATGAGCTTCCAAAGTTGAGGAACCTGTTTCCAACCTCACCAGTGCAGATGGAACACCCATTGGGACCCCCAACAATTTTTTTAAAATTTCGTTTGTAAAGGTTCCAGGATTGCAGAAATTTGAGGGGAAAACCCCCACACCTGCGCCCCATAAGAAATTTTTGCTAATACCTTCCTTTTCAAAACCTCTAAAGCTGGAGCAAAAAGGCGACCCTCTTTACCAAAATTAATTTTTTCCACCGTCCTTGAACTTATGACAGCCTCCTGCTTCACTGCTTCGATGTGTGACCTTCAGGAGCCATTATGGGAAAAGATTACCCCCAGGTACCTAAAATAACATACCTGTTCAATTCGAACTCCATTTAGGGCCCATGACATTTGTTTGTATTTTTTTGTAAACACTAGGATCTTTGTTTTTTGATAATTTATCCGCAACCCTTGATTTATACGTTCCCTACCAAAATCTGATAATAATTTTTTTAGGCCAAGTCTAGCTGTGGATAACAACACCGTGTCATCAGCATACATTAATAATGACAATCTCTGACCTGCAATCTTGGGTGCCAAATAAGCTCCCTTATCCCAATGAATTACTATCAAATGATTGATATAAAGATTAAAGAGAACAGGGCCCAAAAGGCACCCCTGCCTTACTCCTCTAGAAGTTGAAATCTTTTCCATAGATGCACCCCTCCTTCCTAACCTGATCTGCAAGCTGGTTCCCGTATATAATGATTGGATTAATTTCAGGAGACGGGGATCCATATTTAACTGATGTAACTTTTCCCATAATTTATTTCTGTCAATAAGATCGAAAGCCGATGACAGATCTATAAAAGCGGCAAAAAGATCTAATCCCTTTTGTTTACAATGACCAACCAAATGATTCAGCATGAAGTAATGATCCACTGTGGATCTACCTGCTCTAAAACCAGCTTGTTGGCCCACAAGCAGATCATACTTCACAATCCAGTCATTTAAGGGAGTCAAAAGGAGCCTGGAATAAATTTTGGAAATGATTGATATTAAACTTATCGGTCTATAATTTCGCAGCTCATCTCTTCTTCCTTTTTTGTAAATTGGGTTAACTACACTCTCCTTCCAATAGTTAGGAACCTCTGCTGCGTCGTTTATAAGGGAAAAAAGATGGGCTAGAGCTTCACTCCACCAGCTGGAATTTTGTTTAAATAATTCTGGGGGAAGAAAATCTCCACCAGGTGCCTTCCCCCTCTTCAGCAATGATATGGCCTTCTCAACCTCCCCTGCAGTGACCTTCTTCCAACCTGGAAATCTATTTGTAACCACACTTGACAGTTGACTTTCTGCAGGCAAGCTAGCATTAAACATTTCAAAGAAATGCTTTGTCCATGCATCTGCTGGAATCAGGGGATCTATTCTAATTATTGGGGTATTCTTTAAGAAGTTATTTACCAACTTCCAAAAGACCCTAGCCTCATTATTTTTTAATGCATTTAAAAGTTCTCCCCAACACTTTACTGCAAAGGCCTGTTTTCTTTCCCTAATAAATGGTTTATACTGGGCTCTAGCACAACTAAATTTCCTAATCTGCCCCCCAATATTTTCCCCAGTAAGATGCCTTGCTAGCCTCCGAAGAGCCTTTCTTTTTTTTCGCATTCCCTGTCCCACCAATGGAGTTGTGAGAAGGAACTTCGTTGCCGAGATCCACTCTTAGTTAACCAGGGGAGCAAATGCTTTGATCTCATCCAAAATCGCAAAGCCCCTTCTTATATCCCCAGCAGCCAACAAGTCAGCCTTCAAAGAAACCATTAGTTCCGAATTTAGACAACATAATAGTTCAGTTTCTAGCTTTGAAGTCCAATATTGTCTTACCAAACCCCCACCAGTCTAACCTGTGAGCAACAATCATCTAGAAGTGGCCGGATTTGCAAAATTAAAGAGAGAGGGAAGTGATCACTTTCAATTCTGGGAATCACTCTAAAATCCCTTATATTTTCAATTTGAGAAGGGGAGATGATACTATAATCTATTACACTAGCCCCATTTGCATTTACAAAAGTAAATGCACCATGATAGTCTCCATTTGCATTCCCATTTAGGATACAGAGAGAGTATTCCAGACTAAATTTGTACATAAACTTCCCTTGCTTATTTATAACTGTATCTTGTGAAATCCTATCCGCATTCCAATCCAAATACTCGTCAGAGACAGGGGAAAGGCCCAAAGCACTCAAAATCCACTCCGCATTTGGCCCAATTCTAGTGTTTAAATCACTGAGAATTAGATAATCGTCCCTCAGGAAAGTCTCTTGATTTTTAGCAAAGAAAAGTTCAAACTCTTCCCAAATAATAGGGCCTTGTAGCCCTGGTGGGATGTAAATATTATAAATTTGCAATCCTAGAGTTTGATCAACTAGAAACCTTACCATTTGAAAGTTGGCCCCTTCCTCTGTCAAATTTAGGAACTTCAGATCCAATGATTTTCTTAACAGCATGGAAAGCCCACCCACAGGTCTCCCTTTTTTCCCAGGCACAGCAAGAGCGTATAGCCCTATGAATAAATCCATCAAAAATCAAGTTCTCAGAAACTGTTGCCCACGTCTCCTGCAAACAGATCACATCATAATCTTGTAAAAAATTCAAGAATTCAACATCAGTATACTTTATTTGAATACCAGCCACATTCCAGGATAAAAAATTTAACAGAGAGGGGTGCTTTAGTTGATATCAGAATCTTTTTCCAACAGGAGATAAACCAGCTTTCCTCCTTTCCAGGGATTTTTCCCTAGCTCTATCCTTGAATGAAAGCACCCCCGAAAGCAACCGAGACTGAGAATGTTGCCCCATTATATTTCCCAATCCTTGTGGCCCAAGGTCTTGACTAACTTCTTTGTCTTTCCCCCTTTCTCTATCCAATTTTAACAATTCACACTCCATTTTGCCCTGGGTATTTTCCAAAGAAATATCACCCCTATTTCCCTTCACCTGTTTTTCTTCGAGTAGGTCTTCTGAAAGAGCCTTAACCAAACTACCAGAATCCAGCTGAGAACCCTGCTGGGACTGAACCAGGGATCTCCCTAATTCCTTTCTCTGGTTCCCTGTTGGAACAGACATTAAAGCCCCCTCCTCCCTGGAGATATTTTGTACAGGCGTTGATGAGGCTGTTGGAACATCTAAACCAACCAAAAACTCTTGGGAGGAGTGTAACACCCCTCGGTTCCTAGATCCCCTTCCATTCTCCTCTTTCTTTTTTTTTGGACCCATGCTTCTAAACTTCCCAGTTCTTATACATTTATTTTTATTTATTTATTTATTTATTATGGCTTTAAGCTTCGCCATCGCCTTAAAAACAATTAACAAGACAAACCAAACAAAAACAATAAACAACAAACAACAAAATTAATACACACATCATTTAAACTACAATTAATGCAGCACTTTCTTCCGCTGCTGAGCAGAAAGCCTAACAGGGAACATTATCCGGTCAATGCTCGCATGACCAAAAAAAAAAAAAAAAAGAGAGGCACATATATCAGTTGACACAAATCCCCCCTTATCCAAAAGCAAATATATATGACAGCAAGGAAGAACATCAATACTGGGAGGATTCATTCTATCCAGTTCTCTCTCTCTCTCATAGCTAATAAAGTAAAGTGTGCCACCACCTTCACTGTTTCCATATCATTAGGAGCGAGCAAAGCTGATAACCCCGCCTGACCCCGCATATACGTAGCAAACCCCCGTATTGGCTCGAGCCAAACTGCCCTTAAAGTCTGGTACAACGGGCATCTAAAGAGAAAGTGGGGGAGATCTTCGATTTCTGATGTATTACAGGGACATGTTCTAAACTCCCGTGGGACCTTCCTGTGTCTTCCCTCAATGATGGCAGATGGAAATTGCTGAAACCGAAGGCATGCAAACGCCCTACGTAAACTCGGTTTGCCCAACCCATCCAGATAACTCTCAAACTGGTGAACTGTTTTCACCACATGGTAATAGGGGGCAACTCTCCAGATCAAAAGTTTGGCCATGTCCTCCTGTCTCGCCATATCCCAGATCCTTTGCTTTATCATAGACTTTTGGCT
>QEPC01007367.1:837412-891757 GCA_003113815.1 Sphenodon punctatus
TGGGGAACTAGTAAATTCAACTGGTCCGGGATCGCAGGCGGTGGAATCCATGGATACGCAGGCCCCTGCCTCTCCCTCCCTGCTTAGAGGAGTGGGTGTGTGTGCAAAGATTGCCCCCCCTAGTAAGTCTGAGAGGCTATTACAGGCACCAGTGGCCCCTAAGCCACTTCCAGTGGCAGGAGACTTTTTGGTGGGCCGGGTAATAGTTGCAGTAGCTAGAATTGGGCCGGTGGATAATAGCCCTGGGACAGTTCTTATACATATAGAGTCCAATTTATCTAAAATTTCTATAAAATTCAAAGGCTGCCGCATGGAGCAGGATTTATGCGAAGATAGCTTAGAATGGGATAAGGTACTACTTGGATTTTTTAATTGGGACCGCTGTACTTTCAACTCCATAGATTCATCCTTTTTCTGATCCAAAACAGTTCCCTGATGCTGCCTAGCCTGAACCTGATGTAATTTTTGTAGTAAGGGAGGCGGGCTCACCCTATTGCCTACTTCCTGCACTACCTCTTTCTCCCTAATCTGTAACAACAAGGATTGCTGGGGTAAGCCAGGTAAATTTGGCGATATCCATCTTTCTCCTATCACAGAACCAACTTTTTGACCCATAGCTATAGGAGCATCATTATGAAGAATTCGTGATACATACACCCCTCTAAGTATTTAACTTTACCTCTTGCGCCAAGATTTGTGCCACTATATCAGCTGAACAAATAGTAGCAACAAACATCCACCTTTTTTCTCGCATTAGCACCTGGTGTATAGCCATTATATCAGAGCTTAGAAATGTATCCTCCAACAAAATTCTCAAATGCTCAGCAATATCCAGAGCTGTGTTCCATAGGGGGAGAACACCCGAAGGCAGGGGTAGCACCACAAACATAAGCATAACAGGGGAATATACAAAACATCCCCTATCTTCCACCATTATTAAGCCCTCTGAAGAGGGGTCAGGGATTCCCCCTTGAATTTTGATCTTCACTGGACCCTGAGAGATGGGCTGACCCCTTATACAAGTTGGATAACTAGGCTGATCCTTCAGTTTAACTAAATTATGTAAACCATCAACCTTCTTATTTAAGTCATATAACTGGGCACATAATGAACGCAACGTGTGTGATGTAATCAGGGCCAGATCTGCCACCACCGTCATTTTTCCGGGACTCTGATCCTCAAAACGTCTAGAGTCCAGGATTATTTGACCCATATCCTCCTCCCTTCCAACTTGTTTTACAACCACCTGAGATTGATCCCAGTCCACTCTCTCTTGACTCACAGCTGTTAAAGGGGCAAATTAATTCTGCAGCTCAATAGGCAAAATGTCCTGATTATACATACCCTCCAATTCCTGTTTTTCTGAAAAAAATACGTCAATGCTCTGCTGTTTGGAATTTTTTGCTTAATGAGCTTGACCCGTAACAAGTTCTTTCCTTGGTTGCTTTGAGTGAACCATATTAAAGGCACAGTTCAACTTGTATCACCAACTCTCAGAAGATAAACCCCAAGACTAAGGGCAGGGAATCAATTCCTAGCCCACGTACACCATTCGTTTCTTTGAAGGACAGGATATAATTTTTTTGCAAGAAACTTGGTTGATAGAACCCCCATTTGTTGGGATTTGGCGAGGGTTTAATGTTTTTTGGGTAGATGCGAGTTGTTCTGATTTGCATGGGAGACCTAGTGGAGGACTTGGCTTGTTTGTCTCTACAAAAGCCGAAGTGTTTGGGATCTATTAAAGCGAATTTCTTATTACTTTATTGTAAGCTCAATGATGGATTGGAAATGTTACTTGCTAATGCTTATATTCCCCCGGCTAACTCCCCTTATTATAAGCCAGAGATTTGGGTTAACATCATAGAGTTGGTTCAGGCAGCATCTGATAGATTTCCTACTGCTCTGTTGATCTGCGGTGGAGACTTTAATGCACGCATGGGGAATCCAGCTACTATGCACCGTACTTCGGTGTTAGAGGAATCAATAGATCCTCTTGATATTCCCCTCCGTCACTCTAAGGATAATGTAGTCGGCCCCAGGAAGGCCCTTATGCAGGACCTGAAGACAAATCTTGATCTTATTATTATAAATGGAAGAGCCAGGGGTGATTGGGAAGGTAATTTCACCTTCCACTCTTCTAGAGGATCTAGTGTTCTAGATCTTTTTTTGATCTCCCCAAGCATGTTTTTTGTAGTATCAAGTTTAGAGGTGGTGCCTTGGCCCCTAACTAACCATTTCCCTATAAGTCTTCTCTTGACTTTTATGCTCAGGCAATCTACTCCTGAGCTGCCCGGGGACTTGCGGGAGGAGTCCGCCCCCCTGGTCCATGCCAAATGGACAGATAAGCAGGCAACCAGGGTGGCAGCTTTCTTGGATACCCCCCCCTGGGAATGTTTTCATAGAGAAGGCTGGGGAACAGGGAGCAAATATCATAATGTGGTATGAGTCTCTTCTTGAGGAATTGATCCCACTAATTACTATACATAGTGATTCCCGAAAGGGGCCCCAGCCGGGAAGATCCATTTCAGGCTGGTTCGATGGAGAATGCCGTAGGGCCAGGGAAGTCCTTCGACGTTTGGCTGGGAGACTTAAAATAGATCCCAGTTGTGCGGCAAGAACACAACTTTCTATTTGCCGCAGTGAGTACCGGAGGTTATTAGTATTCAAACTAAGAGCTTACAATAAAGAACAATGGGCTTGCCTTATTGGGGCGGCCACATCTGGGGATTCCCGTAAATTCTGGGCTTTTATAAGATCATCCCACTCTAGGAGCTCCAACTCGGGTGGACATAGTCTACACCCGCAGGTTTGGCAACACTACTATGAGACTTTATTTTCCCACACTAAGATCGTTGGTATAGAGCCAGATATAGCCCCCATAAGCAGATTCCAGGAATGGCCTTCGGTCACCATGGAAGAAGTGATAGAGCTTATAGCTGGTCTTAAAACAGGGAAAGCCCCTGGCCCAGATTTTCTATCCCCTGAGGTGTTAAAGAGTAACCCTGTGGGGTGGGCTAAGATACTAGCCCCTCTTTTTTCTTTTGTTAACAACACGGGTGCCCTTCCACAGACTTGGACAACTAGTATAGTAGTCCCCATCCATAAAAAAGGGAACCCAAAACTCCCAGAGAACTATCGGCCTATAAGTCTCCTCAGTGTAGTAGCTAAATTATATTCTAAGCTCTTACTGAACAGACTACAATTATGGATGGATAAGAATTCTATTATTGAGCCGGAGCAAGCAGGCTTTCGTGGGGGGATGGCTACTACCGACCATATATTTACTCTATCCACCCTAATGACAAAATATACTTCTCACCGCAGGAAATTATTTTTATGCTTCATAGATCTTGAGAAAGCATTCAATTCAGTTTGTAGAGAGCGCCTGTGGACGAAACTAAGATCCCTTGATATGGAACCCAGACTTTTGTATTTAATTATGAAATTGCATGAGCGAAATTCGCTCCGGGTTCGTTATAACAACGATGGGGCTCTGTCTCAATCCATAGAGGTGCAAGTAGGAGTGCATCAGGGATGCCTGCTTGCCCCCGCCCTCTTTAATCTTTATCTAAACAACTCAGTGCACACCTTAAAGTAAATAGATACACATGCCCCTAAAGTAGGAGATCGTAAGATCCCATTATTGCTTTATGCTGATGATGCAGTCTTAATCTCCCAGACAAAAATAGGCCTGAGGCGGGCTATGCATTCCTTTGGCGACTACTGCCAGGCCTAATTGCTATCAATTAATTTTATTAAAACTAAGGTTATGGTGGTAGGGACCAGGGGAAACCAGAAATGTCACTCTTGGTCTATTGGTCCAAATCCCATAGAACAAGTTCGGTCCTACAAATACTTGGGGGTAATATTTGCTTCTAATGGGGGCTGGAGAGAACATTTTGTGGCAGCCCAGGTACTTGCCAAAAAAACCATCCTGGCAATTCTGAGGTTCTTTCTAAGTAAAGGGGGGAAATTAGTCCTTCCGGCCCTTTGCCTTTTTAGGGCTAAGGTTCTCGGCCAGTTACTATATGCATTTCCCATTTGGGGCCTCTCCTTCCTCAATCTTCTAGAACCCCTTCAAAACGACTTTCTTCGGCACATAACAGGAGCGCCTAGGGGTACTCCCCAAGCTATTCTATGAGCTGAAGCTCGGTACCTTCCATTAAGGGCATATGCCCTCCAAGCGGTGGTTATGTTTTGGGTCAAAGCCACGTTATTTTACCACCAAGAGGGCTCCCTTTTTTCCTTAGTACTGAGGAGTGGGTTGGGAGATTCCTGGCTATGTTAGACAAAGCAAGAAGTTGCCCTGCTGGGATTTTCCCCCGAAACCCTTGCTAATCTGGGCCAGGTAGCTATAAGGTCTCTGATAAAGAGACGTATCCAGGACCAGACGATCCAATTGGAGGGGGCTCTTTTGTTTGCTCAAAAGATAGCCCCCGCATATACTCCTCCCAATCCCCAGTGCTCTGACCCTTACTATCTTTTTGTTTGGGAAGATGCCAAAGAACATATAGCATATCTTAGATTGAGAACCAATACGGTCCCTTCGGCAATTATGGAGGGGCGATATAAGCAAACTCCATGGGCCATGCGCCTATGCCCATTATGCCAGCTGAAGGTGGTGGACACAACTGAGCATGTATTTTTCCACTGCCCTGCTCTTATAGGCCCCAGAACCAAATTCCTAAAGGGCCCCTTTTTGGCCTCCCTTCTTCTACGAAAAGACACCCAGAGATTATTCGGGCCTATTGCGTCAGTACACTCTAGAGCAGTGGCAAGATTTGGAGTGGCCGTCTGGAACATCCGCTGCCCATTCTTTTCCGCCTTAAGTGGCCTGGTTTCTGGGGGGGCTTCGGTATAAGACCGAATGGTAGTAGGAATAGATGCAAGATAATCTGTCTAAGCTCCCGCTCATTTTTTGGATTTTGAATATTATATTCGATGTATATCGCATGTTGTTTTTACTCTTGTATTTACTGTTATGCAATTTGTTAAAGGGCTGTGCCCTGCAAATAAACTTCTTTTTACTCCTCCCCACATACACCAATGCCTGCACTTAATGCAAACTATTGGTGATTAGGGGGACAGGTGAACAATTATAAAATGAAACAGGAAAACTCAATTCTTCTTAGTGCCTCTTATACTGAAGCCAGCAAAACCCGGCCAGCTCTACACCCTTAAGGGATCAAAACAAGGCAAACATAAATAGTAAAACATCAGCATCTACCAGTCGAAACCCCAACACAAAACCTACCACCCCTAAAGCCCCTGCAGGCCCCGAAGGGCCCCAAAGGGCCTCACCCTTTGGCCACGGACCTTCAGCTCGCAGACGCCAGTTGGTGGCCTGCAGCACAGTCGCAGGTGCCGGCTTTTTATTAGTCCCCAGTCAGGATCCAATTGGGGACGGGGGGGAGAATAGACAGCCCCCAAGACAATGCAGACTCCTCACACCACCCTAAAATCCTCTCTCTTTCCCCCAGGTGGCTGGAACAGACCCGGAGCAACTGGAGCTGCAGGGATCAGTGGGAGCAGCAGAGGCGGCTTCAGCAAAGGCTCAGCTGTCGGTAAGTATCGCCAATAATAATAATAATAATAATAATAATAATACATTGAGTCAGTCGAAACCACTGGTCATCGCTTTTTAAAAGGCAAGCATTTCCTGTAAAGAGGGAGACCTTGACAGATAGGAATATCCTTGTTGTCAGATCTTCTTCCAGTCGATTTTACAAATCAGTTTCATTCCAGGTTATTTTTTTTTAATGGCTGCAGATTTTACCTCCTTGAGCTTATGAGCTGCTACAAACCAAACTGCTGAAAATGACAGCAGACTGGCAGAGAGAATGTGCACTTCAAGGACCAGACTCATCAGTCCTGTTGCTCATTGTTACCTTGTCATCGTTCCCAGCTGTCATAACCCTCCTTTCATACAATTCACAGACAACCCCTAAAATCATCGCCTGTGCTGCCCTCCCTCCCTCTCCACAGTCATCCTGGTATTTCACTTTGGAAATTGTACACAGCCTAAGAAAGGAACATTAAAGGACCTGAAGATGACCACATATGCCCTACAATACTGTATCGCTGCTTATCATTAAATCCCATTAAATAAAGACCATCCCATGTCTCATTATCTTTCTGTATTTTCAGAGAGTTGCACAAGATTTTAGTTGTCTGATTCCTGTTGACTTTGTTGGAAGCCACATTGCTAAAACTTTTCTGCCTTGCTTTGAAAATCAGTGGGAAAATATCTAGTTAGTGGTGATATCCTCTCTGCAGTTTTCTTTCACCAATAATTTTTCCAGTTTCCTCTTGAGCTGATTTACACATTTTACTCCCACTGCCGACTTCGTCTGTTTCATATCCCAGCTATTCTTTTGTGTTAAAAAGAAGAAAAGGAAAAAAATCCTGAACTATAATAGACTACATGCTGATGTCTCTTCACACTCATCTCCTGTTTTCCATCAAATTAGTTACTGTCCCAACATGCTTGTTTTCATCAGTTCATTTCTTTTCTGATACGTTTTTTTGGGGGGGTGAGGAGGGACACTCTCCTCCGTTTCTTTTCTCTCTTCAGTATGCCATGCATTGAGATTAGTGCAAGGATAATCATCCTTACCAAACAGTTGATTCAACACATTTGGGAATTTTCAAATTATCTTTGAACAGGTAATGATACTTACAGTTCTGGTTATTGTTATGATTAGCATTCTATGTGTCTTTAACAGAGATGTTAGAACTGAAACAAATATCTGATTTTCTAACTGCCAGCTAAATGTGGGGCCTATTCACATGCTGGTGGTTAGAAAATCAGCTGGTGGGAGTAGATGGGGGTGCAAAGGAACAACAGGGGGAGGAGTGAATTACTAGTATAGCACTGAGGTCAGTGGTGGGCAATGGTATCTGGTCTCCTGGACCATCACCTCAGGGAACCACACATAGAGTGCATTACAGTAATCAAGCCTTGACTTGATGAAGGCATGGATGATGGTGGCAAGGTCACAGTCTGAGACATAAGGCAGTAACTGTCTCATCAGATGTAAATTGGCAAATGCACTCTTCACCACAGGTGCCACCTGGGCATCCAGGCGGAGCCGTGAATTGAAGAGCACCCCCAGACTATGAAATTGAGGAACCAAGATGGGGCACATTCCATCAGCAATGAGATGTGCTCCACTCTCTCAGTCCTACGCACGAGAATCACCTCCGTCTTGTTGGGATTCAACTTCAGGTGGCTCGGCCTCATCCAGTTCCCCACAGCTGTCAGACATCAGGTAAGCAATGAGACTGCGGGGTCTGAGTCCACTAAAAAAGAGAGGTAGAGCTGAGTGTCGTCAGCATATTGATGACAACACAGTCCAAACCCTCTCACAACCTTTCCCAAAGGCTGCATATACACATTGAACAGTAGGGGTGAGAATTTTGGTTCCCCTGATATCCGATACTGCTGGTGTTTTGCTGTACTGGTGGTATTGGATTAACCCAATATTCTGGGGTACCGGTGCCAGTTCCCTGTGCCGGATTTCTTTACATTGCGGCCATTTGAAAATGAATGGCAGCAATGTAAAAAAGAAACAACAACAAAAATCAACTTTCCCTCCCCCGTCCACCCTGCCCAGCCTGGATTTTTTTTTTTTTTTTTTATCCACAATCTCTGCTAGTGTGGGCTCTGGGCCAACACTATGCCACTGCCGGTGACCCAGAGCCTGCACCAGCAGGTACTAGGGCAATCCCTGGGGTGGGGGGTGGTTTAACACCCCCCACCCCAGGGGTTGCCCTACCCCCCCACCCAGGGATCACCTTACTTGCATTTTAGGCGGTAGCAGCACCAGCAACAGCACGGCACGAGTCCAGCTTCAGTGCTGGCAGTGGCTTCAGTGCTTCACTAGGCCTTCCGGGGAAACCCGAAAGTTCCCCGGAAGGCCTTGTGAAGCGCTGAAGCCCTAGCGCTGAAGCCAGACACATGCTGTGCTGCTGCCACCCAAAGGGCAAGTAAGGTGATTCCTGGATGGTGGGGGGGTAGGGCGATCCCTGGGGTGTGGGGTGTTAAACCACCCCACACCCCAGAGATCACCCTAGTACCTGCTGGTGCGGGCTCTGGGTCACCAGTGGCAGTGCAGAGGCAGCCCAGAGCCCGCAGGGACTTAGGGTAGAAAAAAATAAAAACAAAAACCAGTCTGGGCAGGATGGGTGGGGGATGTCCCCCCTTCCACCTGCACAGCCTGGGAGGGGGGAGGTATTGGGTTTTTTTTTCCATTCATTTCAATGGGGACAGTTCCCTATTGAAATCAATGGGGGGAAAACGGTACCAGTATACTGGATTTAATCCAGTAAACTGATTTTTTTGTAACCGGTAACCGGTAAAACCGGTATCCGGTTTTTTGCCCCAAGTCCCACTCCTATTGAACAGGAGGGGGAAGAGAATAGAATCCTGCAGGACCCCTCATGTGAGATCTGGGAGAGCAGATGCACAGTCATCCAAGACCACATGATGAGTTCTACCAGCAAGGAATGAGTGGAACCATTTGAGATCTATCTCGCCCATCCCAGCATGATCCCGCAGATGAATCACCAACATCTCATGGTCAACGGTATCAAAAGCAGCTCACAGGTCTAACAAGACCAGAAGGGTCAACTGCCCCTGGTCTAAAGCACGGCACAGGACGTCAACGAAGGCCACAACCGCAGTCTCGGTGCCATATCCCAAACAAAAGTCAGACTCATATCCCCCCTTAATTGTTTCTTCTCCCATCCTATTATGTTAGTTGAGCCCCATTACCACAGAACTTCATAAATTCCTCTCTTTAGTCAACCTCTCAGGTTATCAGTCCATCCAGGGCTTGGCTTCTGGGGGAGTTCCCTAGCCTAGCTCCTTTGCCTAGGCAGCTCCAAGAAAGTCTTTGCAATTGACAAAGGTAACACAATTGCAAAGGTTACCACAACAGGTGGGAGGACGGCCGGGGGTAGGGTGCAAAGGCAGCAGACAGCCATGGAGGGAGGGTGGGAGGTGGGGTCCAGAATTGATAATGCACAGCACCCAGTCCCCCATGTCCACCAAACAGACCAGTAAAAATGCCTGAGCCCCGGAACCCCAACAGGACACCAGCACCAGCAGGCAGAGGAGGCAGAGGAGACAGCAGCAGTGGCACTGGAGCTGGAGGGGTCATAAGGGAAACGGAGGTACCAGAGATGGAGCAGTGGGGAGTCAAGGAGACACAGGACTTCATAAAGATCTAGGGGTCCCTTGAAAGCCAGATTGAGCTTGCGGTCAACAAACACAACGAGCACATGTTCAACCAGATAGTCCGGGAGATGGAAGAGGCAGAATACCACAGTTCTGCAGCACAATGCAGGTCCAAGGCCAAGGAGCTAAAGAGGGGCTACAAGAATATTAAGGACAACAACCAGAGGTCTGGTCACACAGCTAGGACTGCACCCTATTATGATGCCCTTGACCAAATCCTGCACATGAAAGGCTTCATAGTGGCCCCCAGGCTGGTAGGGAGTGCCATGGCACAGGGCCAGACACGGGAGGAGGTACCAGCACCCATGGCAGCACCCACACACACTGCAGCCCCCCCGCCCCAAGAAGAACAGCCTGGGACCTTGGAGAGCAGCAGACCCCCACCATGGACAGGCACGTGGAGCCCATGACCAGGTCAGGGGCCTCCAATAATGACAAACTGGTGATCCTGAGCCAGTGGACATGAGGAAAGCACTTGAAGTATAGCCCCATAGAGCAGCCAGCCATGGAGGACTCGGAGACAGACATCGAAGGTAGTCACAGGGTGTGGAAGGCACAGGGTGCAGCATGGACACAGCTGAAGGAAGAGGGGGAACCAACAGGCAGGGAACCAAACTAACCCAAATATAATTATATTTTATATATTTTATATTGTGATTAATTGTTTATTTTATGTTGGAAGCTGCCCCAAGATGCCATAGGCATAGGGGGGAGCATATAAATGAAATAAATAAATAAATAAATAAATAAATAACCCACCCATTGACCCCTCACCGCAGGCGTGGAGGCAACGAAGAGGGAAGGTGCACCGGGAGCGGTGGAACACATGGAGGAAGGTAAGCTGAAGGGATGGGGCCCACTGGGTGCTGGGAGGTGGAAGGGGGGTGGGAGGGACACAGGGGACGGGACACACGCACTTTGATGTAACAGCCCCACGTCCGTTCCCACTCTGGAGCAGTACCACAGCCGCAGGAGACCAAGGCTGAGGAGGAGCAGTGGGAGCATCAAGGTGAGCGGGCAGGGAAGTGGGGACTGGCCTACAGGTCAACAGAGGGCAGTGGCACAAGGAGGAATGGATGGACTTGCGCACACAGCCCCAGGGGACCTCAGGTGAATGGCAAGCGACTGAATGGATTCAGAGCGACTTTGACACTGGATTAGGGGAAGTAGGTGGAGAGTGCGAGGTGGTGGAGGCCCCGTCTGGTCCAACTTTGTGGGGGGAGTTTCAGGAAGTGACACCAGTCTTGGGGTCTGCGAGAGCCACCAGTTGTGAACTTGATCCGTGCCTGTCCTGGCTGGTGAAAGCCTCCAGGGAGACATTGGGGATGGTGCTGGCGAGGGTGGTTAATGCATCCTTGCAGCAGGGGAGGTTGTCACCTAGTCTCAAGGATGCCATGGTGTGCCCCCTGCTGAAGAAACCATTGTTGGACGTGGACGCACTCGCCAGCTATCAACCTGTCTCTAACCTTCCCTTTTTAGGGAAGGTTATTGAGCTGGCGGTGGCGATGCAGCTCCAGGCGTATCTAGATAGCATTGGTTTCCTGGACCCTTTTCAATCTGGGTTCCACCCTGGCTATGGCACCGAGATGGCATTGGTGGCCTTGGTCGGCAATCTCTGCCGGGAGATGGATGCAGGATGTTCGACATTTCTCATTCTGCTACATCTCTTGGCTGCTTTTGACACTGTGGACCATGGGCTGCTGTTGAGACGACTGCGTGACCTGGGGGGCCTGGATGGGACTGTTCTTGAATGGTTCCTCTCATTTGTCTCGTGGAGAAGCCAGCGGGTAGTGTTGGGAGCTGAAACATCTTGCCCCCGCAGCGTTCCACAGGGTTCCATTCTGTCTCCATTATTATTTAATGTATATATGCAGTCCTTGGGGGAGGTTGTGAGAGGGTTCAGGGTGCGATGTCACCAATATGCTGATGATACTCAGCTGTACCTCTTTTTTTCAGCTGACCCAGACCCTGCCGTCTCGTTGCTATCCCAGTGTTTGGAGGCCGTGGCAGAATGGATGTGGCAGAGCAGACTGAAGCTCAACCCTGATAAGACAGAAGTGATAGTGGGGAGAGCGAGGGAAGTGTCAGCCCCCTGATTGAGGGGGCTCACCCTCCCATAGCTCAGCAGTTTCGGAGTCATGGTGATTCTGGACGCAGATCTCTGCCTGAAGCGACAGGTGGCGGTAGTAGTGAAGGCCGCTTTCCGCCAATTATATCTGGTGCGGAGGCTGCATCCGTACGTTTCTGGCCTGGACCTGGCCGCCTTCATCCATGCCTTCATCACCTCAAGACTGGACTACTGCAATGTGCTCTATGTGGGGCTGCCCTTGTTCCTGGTTCAGAGGCTGCAGCTAGTGCAGAATGCGGCGTCCCAGCTCCTTTCAGGCACGGGCCATCGGGAGCACATAACACCTGTGCTCCGGACTCTGCACTGGCTGCCAATAGCGTGCCGAGCCAGGTTCAAGGTATTGGTGTTAATTAGGGGTGGGACTTGGGGCAAAAAAATGGATACCATCAGTTACCGGTTTACAAAAAATCGGTTTACCAGATTAAAACCGGTATACCGGTACCAGTTTTTTTTCATTGATTTGAATGGGGAAATGTCCCCATTGAAATCAATGGGGAAAAAACCCCAATACCTCCCCCTCCCCCTCCCAGACTGCACCGGTGGAAGGGGGGACACCCCCCACCTACCCTGTCCAGCCTGAATTTTTTTTTTACCCCAGCCTGTTTTATTGTTGTGATTTTATGTGTGTTTTAATATATTTTTATAATTGTATTTTATGTCGTGGAAATTGTTAGCCGCCCTGAGCTGTTCTCAGGAGGGGCGGGATATAAATTGAAATAAATAAATAAATAAAAATAAATAAAGCAGAGCTGCCGGAAGGAGCACCGAGGGTGCCCACAAGGGAACGTGGATGGGGTTGCAGGGCACAGCTACATGGAGGGAAGGGAGGGGACCTGACCACCCAAGGGAAGGGGGGACGGACGGACAGGGATTCCAGCCACACACACACCCCGGGCACTGATCTGGGGAGGTACACGTGCAGCTAACAGGTGCCCAACCAAGCATACCGAACCTGTATCCCACAGACCAATGGCCTGCACATGAGACGGACCCATGCCACTGGCCCAGAGGATGCGCAAACACAGGGCATGCATATGCTGCCGGTGGGAGGACCTTGCAGAGGAGATCCTGCGTACGAGCACGGAGCAGCGGGAGGTGATGATAGCATCCTTAGACAGGATGCAGGTGGCAACTGACAGAGTCATGCATCAGGTGGAGGGATGGGACAAGCACCTGGTGGTTGAGATGCAGAAGGAAAGGAGGCTTGAAAGATGGGACTACACCAGGCAAATGGGGGCATTTGAATGGATGACAGCTACCATCAACCGCCTGGGCACCAAGTACTGCAGGAAAATGGATCAGTCGCTCGTGATCGGCACCTCGCTGCTGCTCCACTTGGGAATTATAGGTACATACATAATGGTAGCTGCACCCTTGGGCACCATACCAGCTGCAGCCCTGCACACACCACCCATCCCTCTGCCAGCACCCATTCGACAGCACCTGCTGCAGCCCCGACTACAGGGCCCACGCATTCAACTGCCCATCCCAAAGGGGAGACGATGGCAGCAGCTGCCCATGCAGGTGCAGCAGCAGCAGCCATTACCGAGCCTGGTCCAGCCCCCAACACTGACCACAGAGGACAGCCAGGGCCTGGCCCATAGCCAAGAACCGCTGGAGGGGGATGCCAGTATGGATGAGGGTGGCTCACAGGCCACAGAGGTGCATGCCAGGCAATGGAGAGGTCAGCCCAGGAAGCAGGATTGATTGGGGGGAAGGGGGAAGGGGAGGGGGAAGTAGGGCATGGGAGGGCACTGTAAATAAAATAAATGGCAAACGCACTGATGTACACTATAACCATTATGTCTATTGTTCTTAGCTAATCAGTGTGGGGACCCTGCGTGTAGCGGGACAGGCTATGTGCCTGTTGGGCATGGCTATGCCAGGGGTACTGCACTATGAACCCTGGGGCAATGGGGCAAACACCTCATAGGACCAAGAGGGGAGGGAACACCCACGGGACATGATAAGGGGCTATAGCTCACTGGCACCAGGGGCTACTGGGGATCCACAAGCCACACTCTTCTACGGCACCTCGATAGCCTCAGGGCAGGGGCATCCATGATATGTGCCTAGTAAGTGCTGCTCTGATACGCTTAGCATAATGGTACTCCCTTGGGTTCGCCTCATTCATATAGAGCTGGACTGGGCCAGCTGGCCTCTGTGGCATGGGATACCCCAGAGCTGCCCCATCGGTCTCATAGATATTGTGCAACACGCAGCAGGCACCAATGACAAGCATGGAGGTCTCCACCAAGTAGTCCAGGCACCCGGCAAGGCACCTCCATCTCTGCTTGAGGGCACCGAAGGCCCTCTTGACCATGGTCCTCAATGTGCACTGCACAGCTGGGTGTTGTACATGGACTCATTTGGTTCCTGGCCACTGGATGGACCTTCATGAGCCATCGGAGCAGTGGATAGGCTGGGTCCTCAATTATGCATGGGGCACCAACACCCCATCGACCTGGGTCATCCGCATGTTGGCAAAGTCTCCCCTGTACATCCTTGCGAAGAGGGTGGAAGATGGGGAAGATCCGGGGATCATGGCTTCAGCCAGAGTGGCAGGTGAAGATATCAGTGAACCAGCTCCGGCGATCTCCCTCCCTCCATAACATTGCTAAGATTTGCCCTTTTTTCTCTGTCTCCTCTGCCAAAACCCTTGTTCATGCCCTGGTCATCTCTCACCTCAATTACTGTAACCTCCTTCTCACTGGCCTCCCCCACTCTCACCTTACTCCCCTTATCTCTGTCCAAAACTCTGCTGCCAGGGTCATCCGCCTCGCCTGTCACTTTGACCATGTGCAGCCCCTCCTCTCCTCTTTTCACTGGCTCCCCCTTCCTGAACGAATCCTGCACAAGCTCTTAGTCTTCACCTATAAAGCTCTTTACAACCTTACTCCCCTCTATAGGTGTCTGATGGGCTGATCCAGCCAGTTACCAGGGAAGTTGACTTGATAGCAAGTTCTGAGCTAGAAGGGGGGGGCTTTTCTAAGGAAGAGATTTATCAATTAATTTCCTCACTGAAAAGTAATAAGGCGCCTGGTCCAGACTATATTACACCGGAGATGCTTCGTGCAGCACCGGGTTGGTGGTCATTGTTGTTTCATAGTATCTTTATGGGAGTTAAGAGTTATATGCGGATCTCCCCAGCTTGGCAGCAGTGCTGGATCATACCCATTTTTAAAAAGGGCATGGTCATGGATCCAGCTTGCTACCGCCCCATTAGTCTACTCTCAGTTGTGGGGAAATTATTTGCTAAATGTCTGTTGGAACAACTAGAGAAGTGGGTGGACCGTGAGCTATTAATTCCTCAAGAGCAGTTCGGATTTGCCAAGGGCAAATCAACAACTGTTTGCTGCTTTATTTTGCAGCACCTAATTTATAAATATTACAAAATTAGGAAGGGCAAACTATATTTGGTGTTTATTGATTTAACTAAGGCCTTCGACTCTGTTCCCAGGGCAAGCTTATGGGCAAAGTTAACTACCCTGGGGATTAACAACAACCTCCATTCTCTTATCCTCCAACTATACTTCAATAATACAGCAAAGGTGAAATTTGGTAATAGGCTAAGCAAGGACATCCCGATACGGAGGGGTGTTAGACAGGGGTGTGTGCTGGCCCCATTACTATTTAACATATATTTGGCAGATCTTGTAAAACAGTTGGAAGTAGACAATTCCCACCCCCCCACGTTTGACTCCCGCAAACTAGGTGTGCTCCTATTTGTGGATGATATAGTGTTATTATCTCAAACCCCAATAGGCCTCCAACGCCTACTACAGAAGCTAGACGATTATTGTTCTGACAATGGACTGTCACCAAACCCACAAAAGTCCAGGGTTATGATAGTGGGGGGTTGGAAACCTGCGAGTAACTGGACAATTGCCCAGCAGCCACTTCAAGTGGTTACACATTTTGTATATCTGGGGGTAACCTTTTCCAACAGGGGAACATGGGCTAAGCACGTACAGGGGAGGGCGGCTAAAACAGAAAATTTGGTCATGGCTCTGGCTAGGGTAGTCCGTCTTTCCCAGGGGGTTCTTATATCTACTATCTTACGGGTATACAAAGCTAAAGTCCCGCCCTCAACTGTTTTTGGTCTAGATATTGTTCCCCACCCTATAACAACATTATTGGATAAAACACAGGATTTATTTTTGCTCAGGATTCTCCAGGTGGGCAGAGAGGTACTGGGTCCAGTGCTTAGGGCAGAGACGGGAGTTTTCTCAGTCCAGTTATTTGGAAGACTGACGTTAATACGCTACTGGGTGAGATTGTTATCCCTACAGGAGGATTCGTTCCCTCGATTGTGTTTCTATGAAGAGCTAGGTTATTCTGGACCCCGTGGATATCCATGGCTCGACTACCTGGGACACCTTATCCAGAGCCTGGGGTTTTCCTTTACTTATTTTTCGGGAAGGCCACTGGCAGGAATACAAAGGGAAATCCAGGCCCGTTTGGAGGACAATGCTCACCAGGAGGACTTGGCGGCAGTTGGGGCTTGGAGGGTGGCCCCCTGGTTTAAATTACTCAAGCTCAGCTGGGGGTTGGAGGGTTATTTGGACGAACTGATAAATCGTACCTTGCGAAGAAATTATACTCTTATATGCTTCCAGCTGGTAAGGACCGCGGTAGTTGAGTGAAGATATAAAAAATTCCCGTATGCCAACCGTTTGTGTTCCTGCCCTGGGGGAGTGGTGTAAACGGTTGAGCACTTTCTCCTTTTTTGCCTCCATTATAGCGATCTTAGGGGTGTTTGGCTTCCCCCCCTTTTAATAATTTGAATTTTGTGGAGTCTGGACAGGGGTATAGGGGGCTTCTCTCCCTATCAACAAAAAATGATTGGATTTCTTTGGCAACCTTTGTCCGGAAAGCCTCTCAGAAGAGGAAAATGATAAACCAACTCTAAGGGAATTATGATATAGCAAATTGCGGAAAGTTAGGGAAGGGATTGTGCTCAAATGTAATTTCCAGGATATGTCGGAATTGGATATGTGTATAATATAAACAGGGTTTTAATTTCCTTTCTGTTCCCTTGGTGGCCCCCGGGTGATAAGGTTGGGAATGTCTGCCTCTTTAGCCTATTCCCAATTTAATTGGGTATTCTAGGCTCTGCCTTGATGCAATGGGGCTATATAGGCCCAATTTATGTACCTAATAATTTTATTGGCTCTAGGGGCAACTCCTTACCTTTAATCCTTGTTAGCAAGGCCATCTAAATAAATATTTGCTCTATTTTAGGGGAAGTCCCTATTTAAATAATTTTTATAATTTTATTTATATTTTATATGGCTATCTATACTGTTGTTTGTTATTTTTTTGTGATTGTTTAAAAACTGATTGTTCTTGTTTTTGTTTTTAGTTAATTTGGGTTATGGCAAAAGCCAGTACCTTAACAATAAACTAAAAATGTTTTGTTTGATTGCGCTATTATTACATTCAACTTGGTTTACTATGACTTATTTAAATCAGGACAAATACGAACTTAAGGTTCACTGTTCTGCACCCCTCGGTGTTTAGCCTTATCTTGTGTTTTGGCTGTTTAATATAGCTCCCAGGCAGTTCAGGAACCCGGAAGCCTCAAAGCCGGCCATCACAGCCTCCTGATCCATGAGCTGGATCACGTGGTCGAGGAGGACCGCCTCCACAACCTCACAGAAGTCACAGATGATGCAAGTGATGGTGGCCAGGCCCACTTTGAAGTATTGCACCATGGAATGGCAGGAATCAGGGGTTTCCAGGACCCAGACTGCTATGCCCATCTGCTGCACAACAGGTATAGGGGACCACATGGGGGTGTGCTGTTGCTCCAGCCAGGGCTGCAGGAGCCCTGCTATTCGCTGGAGTGTACACCGATCCATCCTTAAATGGACCCTCCATGCAGCATCCCCCCATTGTGTCAGGGCCCCCTCCAACCATTGCTGGGCCCTGTACATGGTGCAGAGGTGCCTTTGGGTGGACATCACAAGCATGACTGCACTGAGGAGGGCCGCCCTCCTCCAGTAGTTGTGAACATCTGCTTTCCTGAGGGCAGCTGGATGGGTGCATGCAATCAGCATGGCCCTGCGGTAAACCCTGGACAGCCTGCGCACCGTGCACATGGCCTGGATGTGGTGGTGTCTGTGGTGGGTGAGCAGGCTGGTTGCAGCGAACTGGGCCAGGCTCCATGATGAGATGACCCGCTGGAGCTCAGTGTGCTGGCAGTACCACTCAGCGATGACCTCCAGTAAGAGCCAACGAACACCCCACTGGTTGGCATACATGGCTTGTACCAGCAAGGAGCTGTGCATGTAAGTTCCCCTAGAACACTGGACGTGGTTAGGCACACTGTTCAGAGGGTCGCTCCTGCCATTGTGCTGCGGGTTATGGCACGCTATGAGGGGCCTGTGCCCGGAACACGCCCACATGCCAGCGGCTGTCCATTGGGCCTACACCGTGGTGCTTTGCCAATTGGTAGTGGAGTATGCGTTAACGGTGGTCTGGGTGGTACGGGCCCGCTCACCCATCGCAGGGGGCTACACATGTATGTCCTGGGACCCCTTGTACTAGTCGCTGGCAGGTATACTGGTGTTTGTTGCTTGTGTGTGGGGGGGGCTGTGGTTCAGGCATGTAAGTGGCTAAGTGAGGGCGTTGTATGTGTGATTGTACATTGTCTTCTTAACACAGCTGTCTGTGTGTAGCCCGTCCCAGGGTTTTGGTTCCTGCAGCTGTGCTGTGTCCGCTCCCCACGCATCACTTCCTAGCCATTCCATTGTGCTACCTGTACTCTTATTGCATGTCCTTGGAGCTCCCCTGGTTCCCTCCTCTGCCTACTTTGGTTTGTGAGGCCCCTCTTTCCTTGATTATCACACCCTCTGAAAGCTGTACCATGGCCGATACAGCTGTCTCGGAGTTCCCACTCAGCGGTTCCACAGCTGGTCAGCATTTCTTTACATACAGTGAGACCATGACTCTAGCTGACCTGTGGTACTCCCAGCCCATTCGGCTAAACTTAAATGTGCAGCCTCATTAAAAGATTCCAGGCAGTTTTGGCATCTAATTAACGTGCATTACAGTCCAAAATGAGTAACCTATCTCGGGTTCTTGACGAAGATCGTTGGGTAGCATATTTTGAGGGTCTATTTGCATCAGAAGAGGGAGAAAGAGATGGTATGGTGATAGAGAGAGAGGAGTTGGGGGATTCCCCGTCTTCAATCACTATGTCTGGATTTGAGGTAATTGTAAGTACTCAGGAAGTGACAGATCTGATTGCAGTGTTAAAACCTAATAAAGCCTCAGGTTTTGACTTCATAGTAGCAGAGGTCTTGCAGGCAAGCGCTGAATGGTGGGCTCCCGTGTTATCAGCTTATTTTTCTTCAATTAATAGATTGAAGGAAGTTCCCAAGGATTAGGGCTCATCAATAATTATACCAGTGTTCAAAAAGGGTGACCCAGAAGATTCCAGTTGCTATCGCCCGATAAGTCTCTTGCCAGTTATTGGAAAATTGTACGCTAAGGTTCTGTTAAAAGACTTGGAGCAATGGGCAGAGGCACAGGACCTACTTCCACAGGAGCAATTTGTTTTCCGCAAGAATAGATCTACTACGCATTTTTATTATTTTGCATATTATCACCAAGTATACAAAGATTATGGCTGGTAAACTATTTATGGCTTTTATAGATTTCCAGAGGGCATTTGACTCTGTCCCTAGGGCCTAGCTTTGGCGTCACTTGCTCCATCTTGGATTACATGAGGACTTACTACGCTTAGTGATAAGCATTCATATGGGGAATGAGGCAAGAATCCGTTTGGGTGGAAATGGCTTATTGTTAAGGCCATTCTCTATACAAAGTGGGGTCAGACAAGGATGTGTGTTGGCCCCCTTATTGTTTAGTTTGTACTTAAATGATTTACCTCAAACCCTGGCGGATGTTGAGTGTCACCCGCCTAAAATTCAAGAACGGGCTACCCCTATACTTATGTACACTGATGATGTGGTTGTGATGTCGCAGACAAAAAAGGGAATGTCTAAACTGCTTGGGAAATTAATTAATTACTGCAAAAGTAAAGGCCTAAATATAAATTACTGAAAGTCCCAGATAATGGTGACAGGCGAGAGAGTTAATAAGGGTAGTTGGAAAGTTAACGATAAAAGTTTTATGCAGGTGAACTCTTATGTTTACCTGGGGATCACTATTACCAGAACTGGTTCCTGGGAAAGGTATCAAAAGCTTTTAGCCATTAAGGCTTTGGCTGCAGCAAAGGGGATCCTGAGGTTAATGGCTAGATCTACTGGTATTTCTATGTCAGTCATCCTGGATGTATTCAAGACAAAGGTGCACCTTATTCTCCTTTTGGGGGCTGAATTAATGACAGCTCGTTCCTTCCAATTACTAGAAGTTGTCCAGAACAAATTCCTCTGTAGTTTGCTGCGAGTTCCGCAGGGAACCCCAGCGGCAATCCTTCATGCCGAAACTGGTATGATCTCAATTGCCCATTTGGTTAAACAGGCGGCAATTGGATATTGGTCTCCCTTGTGTTTACAAGGTGAGACTGCATTGCCTTTGCTTTGCCTTCAAGAAAAATTATCGTATCAAGGGGCTTTGAATTATCCTTGGTTATCCCAAATGGCATCTTATACGGGATATCTTGGTTTTTCCCTCCCCTATCTGTGTGGGAAAGGGAGGGGATGGCAGCAGAATACAGTTAAGTTCAGAATGTGGGACATTGCTAGGCAGGAAGACATGTCCGTTGTTACAGAGTGGAAAGTTGCTCCTTGTTTAAAACATATCAAATTGCATCACGGTTTTGAATGTTATCTTGATAAGTTATCTGATCAAACCTCCAGAAGAATTTATACTCTCTTACGTTTTCAGCTCTTTCCCTCGGCAGTTCTCTCAGGTAGATATAACAATATCCATGTGATCAACGATGGTGTTACTGTGGCAAACTGGAGATTGAGGATCTCAGTCATGTATTATTACATTGCCCAGTATATGCGACGATTAGGACTGTTTGGTTGGTCCCGTTATTTGACAGAGGAAAGATCGTTCCTGATATATGCAAACTGAAATTCCTCCTGGATACTAAGGAGAAAGAGGTAATGCGGGCAGTTACTTCTTTCATGTTTCTGGCTATGAAATTGAGGGAACGATTATTAGCGGAGGGTTGATAGTGTGGATTTATTGCTGGGAGCAAATATGGGGTAGTTTCTAAGGTTCAGATACTGGCAATTTGGCAAGGTGTTATTGCAACCCTGGTATTACTGGGACCTTTGAGGTTATTGATTATTGTCTAACCATTTATGTTGGACGGTGGTCTTGGAAAAGTTTGCCTAATTATCATTAGTAAATTGATTATGGAATAATGGTTACTTGTTTTATTTTAAACATACATATGTATGTATATGCATTTTAGTATTTATCTGTATTGTATATTACATGTATGTCTTTGTCTTTTCTTTTTTTCCTGTTGGATGTTATTATTATTACTATAGCTTCTGTTATCGCTTATGGCCAAGGAGAGAGCTAGTTCCATTAATAAATTTTATTCATTCCCAGCCCATTCAAATGTTTCTGAGCTCCCCAGCTCCCTCCCGGATGCCTATAGGTGTCTGAGCTCGGGCCTTCACCACTTTGGATATGTGGCTAGCGCTTGCGAGTGCCGGCTCCATGCAGATGAGTAGGGCCTCTGTCCTTTTCCGGATGGGTGCATTCCAGAGTTGAGGGGGTCTCAGGTATCATGTTATGATGCTGAGACAGTGTCAGATATCTCTCTATGTGCCTTGTTTGGGTTTCAGACCTGTCTGGAGGAGGGAGGCCCTGTCCTGGCTGTGTCCTACTTCTGCTGCATCCTCGGGGCCTGTGGATACCAGCGTTCATGTGGGGTGTCTTATTACTGTCTGTTGGATCTCAGATAGCTGTCATGGCCCTCTGAGGCTGACTATGCCTTGCCCAATCCCACAGGACCCGAGCTACTGGCGCTGTCTGAGGTGTGGTCCCGGGCCAATGTTCAGGTTGGGCTCACCAATCCCAATCTTTTTGAGGCCTACTATCTTGTTGCCCACCACATGGCATGGATGGGCTATCACTGGGGCATGTTGCAGTGGCCACACTATGTTCATCTGTTGAGCCACCCCATCTGACCCCCTTTCGTGACCCTGTGCAGCTGGCTGTAGGTCCTCCCAGGGTCATCTATGCCTCGACTGTCATCTCCATCGTGCACGCCCTGCACCTCCCTGGCCATTCCAATTTGTGACCAGCTACATTGTTCCCATTCTGGATCCACTGCTGTCCCAGATCCATCTGTTCCCTCCATTCCGCTCAGCTGTGCCGGTTTTCCTGCACCCCGGGACCATCTGTGTGGCACTGCTTTACCATCTGTAACCATGGGGTTCGTTTCTGTGACCCCGCCCCCGTTTGCTGTTGGGTGCTATCCGACAACTGTACTGGGGATCCCCATCAACTATTGCTGCCCTTGCTCCACTGGCTCCCCACCTGTGTCCGTGACCAGCCCCAACCCCCATGATGCCTCCCTGTCATTCTGTGTCTGGTGTTCCCCTGTGTTACCGGGGAAGGGACTCGCACAGCACACCCATGCGTGCCTGAGGTTGCCCCTGCTCCACGTAACACAAACTGGGAAGGAATGCCCGTTATGATAGAATGGTGGTCTTTACCTCTATTCAAAAAGAATAGACCTATATCATCATAGGGTGCACGGGAGCAGGGAAACCAAGGCAGCCCCAAGGTACGCTCACCCATACACCCAAGGTCCACAAGGGGGGAAAGGAAGGCTGTGTGGGAAGGTGCGTGGAAGGGACTGGGGAAGGGTACCCACACACTAGGAAGGAGGGGTGCTCACGCCAGACAGGAGGAACCCAGGTAGGGAGGGGGGAAGGGGGCTCACATGCACAGGCATGCTCGCTCTCACTCATCAAGTTACAACACGCAGTCCAGGGGAAGTTCACAGGGAAAGATTCAGGCACACAGGGCTCAAGGCTCGTCTACTCAGTTGCTCCAGGCATTCTCAACAACATTCGTTTTGTCCAAGGAGGGGCCAGTGTCTCTAATCACCAGTGCAGCTGTTAACGCGATGCTGGGCTTTATTCTCTAGGCCCCGCCCCTGTGCACGTTTGCAAGCATTCCGAACATCATGGCAGGGGCAGGGGAATCCCCATGTCACGTGCTGTGGAGGAGGGTGTGACTAAGGACCGGTGCCCCAACGGCAACACTGGCGGGGGCAGCACAATGCATGGTGATGTCGAGGGTGGAGCCCCACCAGCTCAGGGACTCTGCTGCTGCCGCAGAGGGGCAGTGTGGCTGGGCTGAGACTGCCAACGCCACGCAGTGGTGACAATACCTCCCCCTCTAGGCCGCCGGCCAAGGGACCACGAGGGGCCCAGTTTCAATGGGTACCGGAGGTGAAAAGCATGAGTGAGACAAGGGGAGGATACGTTGGTGGCTGGTTCCCAAGAACGATCAGCAGGGCCATAGCCCACACAGTCCACTAGGTAGCGTAACCTGCCACAGAGCCTCCCAGAGTCCAGAATGACTCAAACTTCAAACTCGGGGCCGGCAGCCGTCGTACCGATAGGGCCAGGGGTAGGGGCTGGGTCAAGGTCCCTCATGTTCTCTGCTTGTTTTAGGAGGGAAACATGGAAGGTGAGATGGATACGGATGTGAGGGGGAAGCTGCACTGTATAGGTGACTTTGTTTACCTGGTGGAGAATCAGAAAAGGACTGATATATTTGGCATCTAATTTGGGGGAAGGATGCATGGAGGGGTAGTGGTGACAATCCACCCACACCAAGTCTCCGGGACGTAACTGGGGAGCTTTGTGTCGGTGCTTGTCAGCCTGTTCTTTGTAGAGCTGCCGAGCCTGCTGGAGAACGCGGCACGCTATTGTCTGTGCTTCCTGGATTTGATGGGCTAGCACTCCAACAGCAGGAACTAATGGGAAGGGAGTCTCAACTCTCCTATATGAGGGTGGAAACCATACGACACAAAAAAGGGAGACGTCCCCAATGAGGCGTTTGGGGCATTGTTATATGTAAACTCAGCTAAAGGGAGCCACGTGTACCAGTCTTCTTGTAAATAGTTCACATAACATCGTAAATACTGTTCCATATTCTGGTTCACATGCTCCACTTGTCCGTTGGCTTGAGGATGATAAGCGGTGGTTGGTTTGAGTGTTATTTGGAGGGATGTGAATAAGGCTTTCCAAAATCGTGAAGTAAACTGGGTTCCTCGGTCGCTAATTATTTCGAGCGGACAGCCATGCAGTTTCAAAACATGGTGGATGAAGAGATGTGCCGTGCGCTTGGCTGTAGGCAGTTCCTTGCAGGCAATAAAGTGCCTGAGCCTCATGAAGTGGTCCACAACTACGAGAACCATAGTATAATGTCGAGATGGGGGTAATTCCACAACAAAATCCAGTCCTATACGTTGCCATGGCCTGCGAGGCAGTGGGGCAACTTGGAGTAGCCCTGCAGGTGCACGACGAGGCGTCTTTGCCTGGGACCAAGTTGCCCAACTCGAAACATAGTGTTGAATGTCTTGATGTAGGTTGGGCCACCAGAAGGAATGTTGGATCAGTTGTTGCATTCATTCCACCCCTGGATGCCCACCCGGGGGGGCCTCATGATATGCCCATAAGATGTGGGGTTGACAGGAAGGGGGCACCACTACACGCCCTTGATGCATCTGCATCCTGTCTTGTATGGTTTCCTCAGTGGAGACCGGAGGGGGAAACTCCTGGAGTGTTGCCTTGCGCAGTTCCTCGAGGGATAAATAGGTGGCTGCAAAGGTTTACTTCTCCAAGATAGGCTCATGCATCGTGGGGGTTGTGGGTCGTTCTTCGGTATAATGGGATAGCGCATCTGATAATACATGAAATCGGCCCCGGGCGGTAGCAAATGTAAAAGTTAAATTGGGCGAAGAACACAGCCCACCGGGCATGATGTGCGCTGGTGATATGGGCATTCTGAAGGTATGTTAGATTCTTATGATCAGTTATGACTGTGACTGGGTGCTGGGCCCCTTCCAAATAATGATGCCAGATCTCAAATGCTACCTTAATAGCAAGCAGTTCGAGGTCGAGAATGATGTTGTTGCCTTCGGCAGGGGTAAGTTGTCTCGAGTAGTAGGCACACGGCAGTAAAACGTCAGGATTCTCTATGGTTTGCAGGAGTACGGCTCCGATGGCACATCCGGATGCATCAGCTTCCATGCAAAAAGGTTTGGAAAAGTCGGGGTGTTGTAACAAAGGGGTGGTGGTGAACGCCTTTTTAAGGAAATCGAAGCTATATTGTTGCTCTGGACCCCAGTGATAAGGATAATTTTTCTCCAGGTGTTGCGTGAGTGGAGCGGTGATTTCTGCATAATTTGGGATGTATTGCCTATAATAGTTAATGCTCCCCAAAAAATGCTGCAAGGGTTTGACCACCTTGGGAGGGGGCCAACGTAGTAGGGTCTCAACCTTTTGCGAGTCCATTGTCACCCCGGTGAGACTAATGATGAAGCCAAGAAAGCTCACAGTGTTAAGGTGAAAGAAACATTTTCCCCTTTTGCAATAAAGTTTATTGATCCGTAGCCATTATAGCACTTCATGCAAGTGTAACACGTGCTGGTCTGTGATGTACGAGTAGATGAAAATGTCGTTAAGATAGGCAATGACATATATATCCAGAATGTGTCCAAAAATATCATTGATCAGATGCTGGAAAGTGGCTAGAGCATTGGCCAGGCCCAACGGCATCACACAGTATTCAAAGAGTCTGTATTGTGTTCAGAACACCGTCTTCCACTCATCTCCCTCACGTACCCTCAATAGGTTGTATACTCCTCATAGGTCAAATTTTGTGAACACTCGGGCCCCCTCGAGTTGATCAAGCAATTCTGGAATAAGGGGGATAGGGTATCTATTTTTTATAGATGCTGTTGAGTCCTCTGTAGTACACACATGACCCTTAAACCCCCATTCTTTTTTGCCATGAAAAAGATTGGTGTCCCAGCGGGGGAGATGGAGTGGTGAATGAACCCTTGCCGGAGGCTGTCATCCAGATATTGGCACAAGGTCTGTAGTTCGGGTTCGGCCAACGCATAGATATGCCCAAATGGGGGTTCTTTCCCTGGAAGGAGATCAATGGGTCAGTCATAAGGCCCAGTGAGGGGGCAACTTGGTTGCCTGTGTTTTAGTAAACACATCCCAAAAATCTGTATATTCTGCTGAGAGTGTAGGGTCCTCGATGTCCAATGAGGTAGAGGTGGTGGCACATCCCTGCAGTCTAGGTCATGGATGGAGGCATTGGCATACACACTGAGGAGCTTGGAAACAAAGTTGTTTAGTAGACCATAAAATGTGCAGGTCATGACACCACAACCGCGGGGCGCTGAGGACAACTTGGAAGAGGGGGGTACAAACTATATCAAAGGTTAATTGTTTATAGTGGTTCCTAATAGCACAATCTAAGGGGCAGGTGCTGATAGTAATGGGTCCTGACACTAAAGGGGAGCCATCGATAGAGTATATATTTTCCTGGGGGTGCTTGGGTTGAGTTGGTATATGCTGGGTTGCAACAAATTGATTATCAGTGAAATTCCCTGATGCTCCTGAATCTATAAGGGCCCAGACCACCATGGAAGCTTGCATGGATAGGTACAAGGTGATAGGGATTTGTAAATGAGGGTCTATAGCTCTGGGAGGAGCAGGGGGTTTTGACGGGGTTAGGACTGAGACGGCCCCTGTCCACCTCGGCCCCGGGCTTTTTCCAATTCCCTTTGGTGTGGAGGTAACGCGGGACACTCCCCTATAAAATGGGATGGATCCCCACAGTAGAAGCACGCGTGGGAGACCCTGCGCAGTTCGTGCTCCTCTTTAGTTAGGGGGCCCCAGGAAGCCCCAAGCTGCATGGGTTCTGGTTCGGGGAGGCCAGGAGTTCCCTGAGGTGAAAAGGGTCTTGGCACGAGCGGGCGTATGTCCTGGCGACATTCTCGCTTCCGCTCGGCCAGGCGATCCTCAATTTGGAGCGCCAAAGTGGCCAGGGCCTCCCAAGTTTCCAGGAGGACTACAAATGCAAGTTGGTCCTTCAACTCTTCCCTCAATCCCTTATGAAATAAAACCTTTAGTACCCGGTTGGGCCACTTGAGTTCCAGGGATAACTGCTGGAACTGTGTAATGTACTCCAGCAGCCCACCCTTGGACTGGCGAAGAGACATAATGAGAGTTTCTGCATCCCGCAAGTAGTGGAGGTGATCAAATAGGAAGGTGAACACCTTTACAAACCCACTGTATTTGCCCCAAAATTGACTATTTCCCTTCATCAAGGTAGTTGCCCATTCCAATGCTGTACCTCCCAAAATCCCATTAATGAAGGCAACCTTTAGATTATCTCTGGCATAGGTAGTGGGCTGCAACGTAAAGGTAATCCGGCAGAGAGCCAAAAAACCTTGACAAGCCTGCCTATCCCCCACAAATTTTTCAATGTTTGGCCACCTGTGTTCCCGGGGTCCTAAGGGGAGAGCCCCAGCCCCCAACCAGGGAGGGAGGGGGTACTGCTGCCAGCACAATCGGGGGTACCACTGAGGTCGGGGCCCCCTGCAGTTGGACCACTGATGTAGCTAAAACCTCTTGCTTGGCCTGGAGATCCTTGACATCCATGTCCAAGGATTGTATAGCATGGACCAATTGGGAAATTTCTTTGCCCATGTCCATGGTCTCTGAAAGCCCGTACAGGGGCCAGGGGAAGCTGGTGATGTTGTTACCAGGGAAGGGTAAGGGACTCACACAACACACCCACGCATGCCCGAGGTTGCCCCTGCTCCGCGTAACACAAACTGGGAAGGAATGGCCATCAGGATAGAATGGTGGTCTTTACCTCTATTCAAAGAGAATAGACCTCTATCATCATAGGGCGCACAGGAGCAGGGAAACCAAGGCAGCCCCAAGGTACGCTCACCCACACACCCAAGAACCACAAGGGGAGAAAGGAAGACCGTGTAGGAAGGTGCGTGGAAGGGCCTGGGGAAGGGTACCCATACACTAGGAAGGAAGGGCGCTCATGCCGGACAGGAGGGACCCAGGTAGGGAGGGGCGAAGGGGGCTCGCACGCACAGCCATGCTCGCTGTCACTCACCAAGTTACAACATGCAGTCCAGGGGAAGATCACAGGGAAAGATTCTGGCACACTGGGCTCAAGGCTCGTCTACTCAGTCGCTCCAGGTGTTCTCAGGAACACTAGCTCTGTCCAAGGGGGGCAGCGGTCTCTCTAATCACCAGCGTCACTGTCAATGTGGTGCTGGGCTTTATTCTCTAGGTACAGCCCCTGTGTGCACTCGCAAGTATTCCGAGCGTCGCGCCAGGGGCGGGGGAATCCTCACATTGTGTGCTGAGGGGGAGGGTGTGGCTAAGGGCCAGCGCCCCATCAGGGATGCTGGCGGGGGAAGCGCAATGCATGATGACATCGGGGGTGGAGCCCCACCAGCTTGGGGACTCCGCTGCTGCCGCAGAGGGGTGGTGTGTATCGGCCAAGGCTGCCGGTGCTGCGCGGGGGTGACACCCTGCTTGTGTCAACCAGATTCCCCTTGTTGGGGGGGGGAGGGTTGCTGCATCAGCTGTCCGTGGCTCAGGTCTCGGACCCTTGGTGGCCGAGCATGTTCATCTGGGACAGGGTGTCTTGTTGTTGGGATCTGCCTCAGCCCTCTCCAGTGACTTCATCGTATTGGTGGCTCTTCCCCTGTGACCCTGCTCTGTCAGTGTGGGAACCCCTGTCAGTTCAGCGCCCAGTGTTGCTGTTGGGCGCCTCGTGCTGTCTGTGTTGTCCCTTGGGTTTTGGGTGTCTACCCCCATGTCCCACTCTGTTCTGACCCCTTCCCCCTCCTGTATCCATGCCCGATGTTGACCTCTGCCACCCACCTTTCTTTAGCACTCTCTGTTGGGCTTCCTGGTGTGGCGTTCCCCATTTCCCCCCCCCCTCTGAGCGACTGCTCCTAGTTGTGTGGGGTAGCCTGTCCCTGTGTCTCTTCCTGGGTGTCTGTCTGTTCGTGTCCCATTGTTGTGGTGCCCTTGTGTGCCCCTGTGAGCCTCCCCCTGGGTTACCTTCCCTTTCAGCTGTGCGTGTGCCCGCTGCTGTGTGTGTGTGGTTTGTGTTCTTCTCTGTCCATGGCTTCATTCACCCTGATGTGTGTGTGCGGCTCTGCCATTCTCCTTCCTACTCCCCCTCCCTTCCCTTTTACCTAGCATGGATGGTGCCTTGTGGCACTTTTGGCTTCATTTGCCCTTAGTCGGCCATGTCTGTGTCCCACCCCACCCCTGTGGCTTCTGGGAGTTCTTGCCATGATCCGGGATCGATGTAACATCTATTGCACTGTCCCAGGTTGTGGCCTGGCTGTCTGTTTCTTTGCCATGGTACCACTCCCGCCATTTCTGTTTGGGGCTTGTCTGGACCACAGGTGGGGGTTAGGGAGATTTCCACGGTTGGGGATCCACTGTGGCAACCTGGGAGCGCGTAACATATGAAATTACCCTATGATAAAACCAGACAATATTTTGTAAAAAGAGAGTAGGTTTGCTCATCATGCACTAATATAATACCTGAAACATTATGAGCTGAGTTAATAAGACATGTCCAAATGATTGAAACAAATGAGCCATGCCCTATACTTCAGGGGAAGGTGGATGCCCCCAACTATCAACTGCCAGACTCTCACCTATGGGAATATTCCTTCCGAAACCCAAATGTGAATATCAAACCCTGGACCAGAACCCACTAGCCAATCACCTAAGATAAAATTCAGTATATAACTCCAGAGAGGGGGAATTTCTTTCTGACCTCAGTAAATGATTAATGAACCATCAAGTGTAAAATTCACCACAAGTCTTCTCATCAATGTATCAAATTCTATTTCAAAATCAATCAGGGTCTTTGGTTTCACGAATGTCTTTGGAAGATGATTCCAAAATTCCATTCTTCTGCTGGTTAGAAACTTTAGCCGCTTTCATCCCCCGTGCACATGTTCTGGCTGCAGGGGGAATGCACAGCCAGGATATGCGCGGGGATCAGTCGGTCTTAAAGGCCCCCCGCCCCCCTGGCGCGGCTTTGGCCGCAGACATGCACGGGGATACAGAACTCAATTTCCCACTCTGCATCTCTGCGCATGTCTGCCGGCAAAGCAGCATGGGGGAGCGTTCAGACCAGCGGATCACTGCACATATCCTGGCTGTGCATCCCGCCCCTCAGCCAGAATATGCACGAGAGGGAGGGGGGGAGAGAAGGTCTGAAAGTGCCTAATTTTGTCCTAATTTTGTTCATTACCAGTTTATACTCACTAAGAAATTTGTTGGTTCATAAAGATTACATTTAGACACCTTTTCTCCCATGCTCTCCAAGCCCTAGAACAGATCATCAATATTAAAATACAGAGATAGCTTCCGTAATTATCTAAACATATTATAGACAGAGTTGCATGCAAGCAGTTGACTGGACCCATTTTGTATACATCACAATGTAGCTTGGGTTTCTAGAGTTGATAAATGATTACCTGGAGTTGTTTACATCACCTACTGTCTCATCAGTATTCAGCTTGTAAGTTTGAAAGTAAAAGAAAAAAAAGAACTGAGCATGCTCAGAAAGCTAAATGTTGAGCTTTTAATGCCTTTTAATACTCTTCCCTTTTAAGAGATGGTGCTGATGTGCTGACACTGCTATATAATGTCTAGTAATGTGTCAATGGGACAAGCATGCTCAGTTGTTGTGTTTTGTTTTGTTTTTTACTTTCAAACTTACAAGCCAGGAAGAGGTCATGCATCACATGGGACCCCTTCAGAAGGTAAGTAACCCACCTACTAGGCCACTGCTCCCCCTTAAACACCCCACCCCTGATACCCATAGCCATCTCCCCAACCTCAGAAACTTGCGTGTATTCTCCCAGGGCCCAAGGGGCAGCCCAGACACTCGGAACAGCGCCTCGCACCCTCGGAGAATACTCACATTTTTTTTCTTACTCAGAACAACCCTAATTATAGTCCAAAGATAATACTCCCTCAATCCTCCTCACCGTGGTGCAGTCCAGTGGGTGGCCAGGCAGTTTGGCCTGCTTCCCTTGGAGAAAAGAGAAAGGGTTTACCTCAGGTAGGCAGTGTGCAGGCTGCAAGTGAGTGGGCAGAGCTGTTGGCAGCTGATGTTGCCTAGCAACCCCACAGGGATTTGGCATGAAGGAAGGGAGTCTCGAACAGAAGACCCTGCAGGCACCCTGACACTTGTGCCCCCCTGCAGTACTGGAAAGGTAGAGGAGCATAGAGAAAATGAGAGCAGGACCCCGTGACTGCAGTAAACCAGATGGGCACGGGGAGAAGATGCGAGCACTCCGTCTGTTTTTTTGCAACTCCTCCCCTGAGCAGCGTGAGTTGGCAGATCGCAGTTGGAAACTACAGGAGGGTAAGAGAGACTGCTTACCTGCCCCCCCCCATGCCATCTTGAGCCTTATTGCTTCTCTGCATGGTTACTCTCCTCCCTGGGCAATTAATTTACTTGTAGGGGAC
Organism: Sphenodon punctatus; assembly: GCA_003113815.1. NCBI lineage: Eukaryota > Metazoa > Chordata > Lepidosauria > Sphenodontia > Sphenodontidae > Sphenodon > Sphenodon punctatus. The sequence continues at coordinate 868,302 of QEPC01007367.1, forward strand.
ATATCTCCAACTGGTTAGGGGGGCAGCTGCATGCAACCACAACCCAGTGGGGCAGTCTCAACAGCCACTGAGGCAGCCCTCCCCCTCTTAGTCTGATAATTGTGCTGGGGGGGGATGCAGCACCCATGATTGGGGGACCCATGCTGAACAGTATCAAGAAAAGGATCCCAGGGAAGCTATTTTGTGCTCCCTGAAAATGCATATGGAGGATTGTGAGGTGGCCATGCTCCACATGGTTGTGAATGAGCCCAAACCTGGCTCTTTCCACCAGGGGGTGGACCCACTTCCCACTCAAGGAGAAGCATCTCAGGATGACTCTTCCAGGGGACCTGACTAAGGGAGTGGGAGACAGGGTAACCCTGCTAGCCCCCTCTCCCCACCCCTCCCTTGGTGTCGGGCCCATCACCATATGCCTTATGGTCATTACAGGGAGGATATAACACTTCCGCCCCCCTCATTCAGGGTAACAGATGTTCCTTCAGAGGATGGAGGCCTTAGAGCAGTCTTTGCAGACATTGGCAGCCGGACCACCACAGATCCCTTCACCTCCCCCAGTGGACCTGAGATACCTTGGTGCAGTTTCCCTGCCAGGTGAGCATATGTTAGGCATGATTGGTGGGAAGGGGTGCAAGACAGTGCTAGTGTGCAGGCCAATCATCTCTAGCATGCCACCCTGGGGCAGCCAGAATCCAAACAACTTTTCTGGAGGAGTGCATGGGTGCCCTGGATTACCCAGGAATCTGGAATACTGTCAGACTGCCCCCTCAACAACCCCCCTGAACCAATCCAGTGAGCCATGGGAAGCTCAGGCCAGTCATGTTGCCCAGGTTTGGAGGAGTGCCTCCAGTTCCAGGTGTCACTTATGTGGATGCACAGCACATAGAGACCAGGCCTCCCCCCACAGCAACCCCACTTTGTCCTGAGGTGCTTGAGAGAGTGCTTTGGGTTTGCCTCGACCACGATGCAGTGGAATATGTGACTATATGTTTCCATGAGGGTTTCAGGATCCCAGCTGAGGGAGTGAGGGCGTACTTGTCAGTGGCCAATCTGATGTTGGTTACAAGGATGGAGCATGTTGTCAGCACCATGCTTAGCAAGGAAATACAAGAGGGCCATGTTGAGGGTCCATTTCTCTTCCCCCCCCGATGGTTAATCTTCATATCTCACCCCTTGGAGTCATACCAAAGAAAGTACTGGGTGAGTTTAGACTCATTCATCACCTCTCCTATCCAAGGGGTGTATTGGTGAATGATGCTTGAACTGTGTTCAGTCTGCTATGTGTCATGCGACTCTGTGGTCAACATGGTAGAGAGCTGCGAGTTAGCAGTCCTAAATGTGGTCACAAAAATTGCAAAATGTGATTATAAAAACAGCATTTAGGCTTCTTCAGATACACCCAGAGGATTTTGTACTATTAGGTTTCCAATTTCATTGAAACTATTACTTCAACAATGCCATGCCAATGGGTTGTTCCATCTTATGCTTGGCTTTTGAAAACTTTAGCACTCTCTTCAAGTGGGTAGTCCGCCAAAGAATGTGGTCACAGCAGGTCACCAACGGTGACTACCTCTTCATGAAGCGGGGGGGTTCAGTAGCTTCAATTGTTGCTTGGAAGTTTGAACTTTGTCTGCCATGCTGTGGCCTCCAGGAATACCATTATGTCAAGGCTGTATGACAGGGTGTCATGGAAGTTCTCCCCACACTATCATGTCCACCTTACGTGCGACATGAAAAATGATTTAAGAGTGAGGGCAGCATTCTTGGCCAAGTACAATGAAGTGAGCTTCTGGAGACATCATCTTCTATTATTTATTTATTTATTTATTTATTACAAAAACTTGTATCCCACACCCTCTGCACTTCGGTAGATCAGGGAGGCACACAACATAAAATATAGTAATAAAACCAACTAAAACTACAATATATAAAAATGAACACATAAAATTCAATAACAGCGAGGCAAATAACCCCCCCGCCTCCCTGAAGGCCTGGCGGAACAACCAGGTTTTACAACATCTATGGAAAGAGGGGTGGTCAGAGGACAGACAGACCTCCAATGGGAGGGAATTCCACAGCCAAGATGCGGCCACCAAGAACGCCCTCTCTGCCATTGCCACCCAGCATACCCGGGGGACTTCGAGTCAGGCACCCCTGGCAAACCTCAAGGACCACGAAATGACCCGAGACCTGAGGCGGTCTCGCAGGTAAACAGGACCCAAGCTGTTTACGGCTTTATAGATCATAACTAACACCCTGAATTGAGCCTGGAAGACAATAGGCAGCCAGTGCAGAGTACAGAGCACAGGTGTAATGGGCTCGCGGTGCTCTGTCCCCACTAGGAGACAGGCTGCCGCATTTTGCAGCAGCTCCAACCTACGGACCATCGTCAGGGGTAGCCCCATGTAGAGTGTGTTACAGTAGTCCAGTCGAGAGGTAATGAAAGCATGGATGATGGTGGCCAGATCCAAGTCTGAGACATATGGCCGCAGCCGTCGCACCAGATGTAATTGGCAAAATATTCCCCTTGCCACAGCCTCCACCTGACACTCCAGGCAGAGCTTCGGGTGGAGGAGCACCCCCAGAGTATGAACCTGAGCGGCCAGAGGGGGGCAGACCCCACCAATGACGGGAGCCAACACCCCTTCAGTCATACCCACCAGCATCACTTCCATCTTGTCAGGATTCAGCCTCAGGCGGCTCATCCTCATCCAGTCCCTCACATCTGCCAAGCACCAGTTAAGCGATGAGACTGCCGGACCTGGGTCTCCAGAAAATGAGAGGTAAAGTTGTGTATCATCGGTATACTGATGTCATCGCATGCCAAATCCTCTCATGACCTCACCCAAAGGTTGCATATACACGTTGAACATGAGAGGGGACAGAATAGAACCCTGCGGGACTCCACAAGTGAGATTCATTCCCCAAGAACCACCCGCTGAGTGCTCCCTGCCAGGAATGAGCGGAACCATTCAAGAACAATTCCATTCATCCTGGCCCCGTCCCGCAGCCTCACCACTAACATCTCATGACCATGATCAAAGGTATCAAATGACGCCGACAGATCCAGTAAGATCAACATTTAGGATCTGCCCTAATCCAAATCACATCACAGGTCATCGACCAAGGCCACAAGTGCAGTCTTCGTGCCAAACCCAGGGTTGAAACCACATTGCAAGGGATCAAGAAAACCAACCCAGTCCAGATGCCCCTGCAACTTCCGAGTCACCAACTACTTAATAATCTTCCCTAAAAATGTCCAAAGATGGCTTCTTGAGCAGAGGCTGCACCACCGCCTCCTTGAGACATCTTGGCACCCTGCCCTACCTAAGGGAGGCATTGATCACCCCCACCAGAAAAGGCCCTAATGTCTCCCGGCTGGCCTTCATCAGCCAGGAAGGGCAGAGATCTAATTCACAACAGGTGGTCCAAACTGTCCCAAGAACATCCACTGCGTCAGCGGACGACACCCAATGAAACTGATCCCACAACAACAGACATGACAGGGCTTCCTGTACCTCTGATAAGTCCACTTTCATAAGTGCAGTATCAAGATCATGGTGAATCTGGGTGATGTTATCCACAAAAAAGTCAGCAAACATGTCACAGTGGGCACTTATTAGAGGCAGAATGGCAGGTATGCTCCAACGCTGTAGGGGGACTAGGGTTTGAAGGACTTTCTTTCAGGGGGTGATGGTGCAAAGCCACATTGACTGCTGACTGGGTAAAGCTAGGGGTAACCAGGGACCTCATTTTCCTGGAATTCTACCTCATAGTGCTGGCAGTACATATTTGAGGTGAAAGGAGAATGCATTTGCATTTTTATGAAAACTCACAAGGTTCTTGTAGCCATGGCAAGCTCTTGAGCATTCTCACCAATATTTTTTGAGAACCTCATGAGATTCTTGCATACACAAAATAGCCACCACGCCCATTCTGTGCACGTGGGGGCCCCAGTGGCCATATTGCACATATGCAAAGCGTTTTTGGAGGCTTCTCAAAAATTTCATAAGATTCTCAAGACCCCAAAACATTCTTCTCATGCACATAATGGCCGTAGTGGCCATTATGCACATGCACAACTGAGCGGCTGGTATTGGAGAATCCTGCAAGAATACAGGCAGGTAGCCCAATTCTTGCAAGTTTCTCGACTCTGAAAATCTTATCGAGAAGTCAATTCTCGGCAAGATTTTTGAGAATAGCGAGAGTGAGTTTCAGCCCTAATGCACATCTGGGTGAGTTCCTTTGCTTAACCAGTCACCCTTTGGTGTGATAACCTTGACGTAGTACATGTAATCAATTCCCTGTCCTCTAAATCCCTCCACATGATGAGCTCGATTGGGGCAATTGTACTGCAATACCTTAGAAACATCCTCTTTTTGGCAAAGCACATACCTGACCTTAACAATGGCATAGCTGATGATCTCTCTTACTTCCAGATGGAGCATTTCCACAATTTGGTGCCAGGAGCCGGCAAGAATCTGGAGGCCATGCCAGCAGAGTTTTGGAACCTTGGTTCCTTGTACTGTTTCCAACCATGCAGGGCTCATTAGTGGCACATACTAGGGCTGTTTATCAGCATGCCTTTTCAGAATTACAGAACTGCAAATTCTGAAACTCAGCTTGGCTTTGTGGCGGGGTGACCTAGCACCAGGAACCATAGCCAGTAAGATGGCCACCTTGGCTTATGCCAGTGGGCTAGCTGGTCTTCCTATGCCAGGTCATGTTTTTTTCCTATGACAGATGGTGGCAAGTTGGTCATGGGAATAAACTAATTGGTAGAACACCTGGATCCCTATCATCCCACAATTGCTATTGAATATTTCCAGTTCCTTACAGCATATGTGCTATGATGCATTTGAAGCAATTCTGATAATGCTGTTTTTAAGGTAGCCTTCTTTGGGGTATTCAGGGTCAGCGAGCTGGTGCCCAATTCCAGGCAGGATGAATCAGGCAGTACATAAGATTTCAGGGATGTTACTTTCTGGGGTGAGACACTGTTAAGCAGACTGCACCAGTCTAAAATGGGCCAAAGAGGTTGGGGGCAGTCGGTCATGCTTAATCCAGCAGGCACCCCTGGCTTGTGCCTGGTTTTGGCCACAACTTGGTATTTCATAGGACAGTAACTTGCCCTTGAACTTCTCACAAAACTCTGTGAGAATTGATTTCTCACAGGTTTGCGAGAATGAGAATGGGTTGAGAACTGGCCAATTCTTGAACCGTTCTCATGAGAAACTCACGTGTCCGAAAACTGGCACTGCATGTGCACAAAATGGTCCCTCTGGGATTCTCAAGAACCCTTAAAAATGATCTGTGTATGCAAGAAATGACCACCAGGGGCCGCACATGAACAGAATGGCTGTAGCAGCCATTTTGCACATGTGCAAAGCATTTTTGACAATCTAATGAGATCTGACTAAAAGTTCTCATTTCAGCCCTGGTATTTAGCTGTTCAAGCCTCAGTTCATGGGACATTTTTCAGGCAGTCTGATGAGTAGTACTTCTGATTGGTGCCAACACAGTACCAGTTTTCAGCAGTGCTGCACACAGCCACCTCTATTTCCTCAGCCTCCCTACAGAGAATTTTGGGTTCTACTCATTCCACATAGGAGTGGCTAGTGTTGGTTCTGCAATAGGCTTCTCAGACAGGGAGATCTGAGGTTTGGGATATCAGAGATCCAGTGCCTTTTGCTTGTCCATCCAGAAATCAGACAAGTACTAGGGGATATCGCCCTAACGTGTTCAATTTTAACCAGTTTTTTGTTATTTTTACCCTCAGACCCAATGGCCGGCCATCCATAAAATCTCATATGGATCATGTGCCATTGTATAATCGACTGGGCAGCCAAGGTCTCAATGAGAACTAATTGGGGGGGGGGTCCCATCTAGGACTGAACAAAGTGGCAGACCTTTTATCGATAGCTAGGAAGAGAATGCACTGGGAGCGGCTTATGCCCACACTTCACTCTGCCAAGTCCAGAAAGTATCCCAACAAGAATAATCACCCATTTGGGGGAGAATAATTTACCAAAAAAACACAGGCTTGCAGTTAATTTTGATGGTTAAGAATGATTTGTTGGCTGGACAGCAATTGTTCCCTGGCATGTTGCTTGTATGGACTTGTATGTTGGAGCACATAGTACGACATGATGGAAAGGTTGACAGGGTGTGAAGGAAGGTTAATGGGGAAATAGAAAAATGGATTAAGTCCCAAGGCTATGGGTGTATTAGTCATACTGAGATCTGCCATATGCAGCCAGAATTATATTGGTTCGATGGGGTGCATTTATTCTGAAATGGGGTACACATGTAACTAAGAGTTCTGTGGGACAAGTTCAGTGTTACCATAGCCTTGGAGTCTGGGTAGGGGGGTGAGAGTCACTCAAGCATGAGCTGGCCACCCTGTGGTGGGGGTCCAGTGATAGTTATAGTTAATTATTAGTACAGGTTTCAAAGGATGAAGGCATCTCCTTAATAGTTGGGGAACTCTTAGCCAATCCAAAGGCATGGTGTGGTTAGGTGTCAGTATATGACCCGGGGGGGAGGGTGGTCTCAGGAGGAAACCGAGGAAACTTGTAGTCTGTCAGGGTCCAACGGCGGGAGGACAGGAAACGGAGGAGGCTAGGGGTGCGGGGACGCCCTAGTGGCCAGGCGGCGATGCCGCGGCGTTCCCCGCTACCGCAAGAGACCACGCCCCCACGCAGCGGCAGGGAGGAGATGGAGGAAACGTTGCCTCACTTAAACCACGTGGAGGGCAGGCCGCCACAGCACACAGAAGCGGCGAGCACGGAGGAAGCCCTTCAGGGGCCGAGCACAGCTGGGGAAATAAGGGCGGAGCCAGAAAGAGCAAGAAGACGCTCAGAGCGGCTGCGTCATAAGGCGGGGCCTTCATAGGGCTATTTAAGGAGGGCCAGTCTCACCAAACCGCTGCCGGTGAACAGCATAGCTGCGAGACTGGCCCCAGCGTTGGACTGTTGAGAAGTATAGTGGAGAAAGGAGACGAAGTGTGGGTGTTGGTGTGTGCGTGAGGTGTGCGTGTGAGTGTGAGCGTGGAGAAGGAGGTAAGAAAGAACGAGGGGTAAGGGCTGTGGGTGGCGTGTGGGGAAATTGGGAGCACGATCCCCCTCTGGGTCCCTGTAACCTCCTCCCTATCTGTGTGTGTGAGGAACTCGGTGGCTTCCCTCCTACCATCCCGTGGGTCCTTCCCCTGTTCCCCCCACAGTCTTGTTCACTGGGTGTGCGTTGTTCCCCCCACTGTTTGTACGTTCAGGGCGAGTGGTGATAGTGGGGATAGGTGTTGTATTTACAACCCCACGGACGGTGGGGGCAATCCTCAAGGCCTTGCTGTCTCCCCCCCTATGATGACATAGGCCATGTCTCTCTTGCAGAGGTTTGGGCCCTATACCAACCTGAGGGGTGTCTTACCATCCACAGTGAGGATTGCCTACAACGTCCGTGGCCCCGTAGTGTGGCTAGTAACTGGGGCTGCAAGTTTCCGTCTCCCTCTCTTCCTAAACCCCCCTACCCTAACATAGTCTTGGGTCATCCAAGCATCTTCCTCTCCCTGCTTCATGGTCCCAGAAGGGACACTGAAATCACCTTCCTCACCCAAGTTGGGCAGCTTTAGGTGGAGGGGGAAGCAAAGTTCAATAATTCACTTTGTTGGGATGAGCCAGTACCTGGGTGAACATCAGGTCAACCTGTCTGTTATGGTTGTAAGATGATTTAGCTGGACCCCAGCATTATGGAGGGATGTTACCCTCCCCAGATAATCATAATAGCCAATGAAGACTGCAGCCTTTAAGGACACTTTTCCATGTGCAGGAACACAACCATACAAGACTGTGAGTGAAAACTAGGGATGGGTGAACATATCGTGATTCGGGTTCGCTGTTCAGTTCGGCTGAGTTCGGTTCGTCTGTTCAGTTAGGACGTTTGGTTCGTTCACCAGGTTCGGGTTCTGTTGTTTGGTTCGGCCATTCAGTTCGGGTTCAGCCGTTTGGGAAATGTTTTGTTATGGGTTTTTTTTTTGGGGGGGGGTGTTATATGGGTTTTTGGTTTTTTATTTGGTTTTATATTTTGGGGGGGTTTTATTTCTTTTTTTTTTAATATGGTTTTTTTATTTAATTTTTTTATCTAATATTATATCTATCTATCTACACTAATTTTAACTGCTATTAACTATTCTAAATTCTATGAACTAAATGGATTGTCTAATAAGTGCAAAGGCCTACTCCTACAAACACTAAAACTAAATCACTAACGCTATCTCTGTCACTAAGCTAACTCCTACAACTGTCTACTATCTATCTATCTATCTATCTATCTATCTATCTATCTATCTATCTATCTGGGATGGGGGGAATCACAAACAACACAAGGTTTCAGTTTAAGGTTTAAGTTTCATTTCCGTACAAAACTGAAATGAAACTTAAAGCAATCTAATAATCCTACTCTAAATGAAAAAACAGGGGAAGGGAAAGGAAACTGGGATGGAATATATGGGAGAGGGAAAGGATTCAATGGAGGGTGGAGGGAGGAAGGAAGATTGAACACAGGAAGGAGTAAAAACAAAAAATAACCACTAAATCTATCTAAGCTAAGCTAAATAAATGAATGAGAATATGGGGGTAGATGGGTTGGATGGGTGAAATGGGAAGAGGATTGCAATGGATTGAGGAGCTGGGAAATGCTGGGAGAGGGAGACTTCTGAAATGCCTGCTGTTCAGGAACAGTGACTAGCTCAGAAGGTGTTGGGAAGGGGAGAGGCAGATAGTTTTGTTTCTTGAAAGCCTCTCCACCCCTGCTGCCTGGAAGTCTGCTCCTCAGCTGACTACCTCTCCCTGTCACGTTTGACCTTCCAGTGACCCTTTTTTTGCCTCCCGAACTCACCCGAACGTGATCCGAACTGACTGAACTGTTCGGTCATTTCGACGTTCGGAATTGAGTTCGGTTCAGTCACTTCGTGTTCGTATTCGGGTTCGGGTTCGGTCGTCTGAACAGGCCGAGTTCACGCAGAACTCTAAACTTCTGAACCGCGTTCGCCCATCCCTAGTGAAAACATGCTCTCATTTTGTGTACGTTTTCCCATGAAGGCACTAATCCATATAATTGCTACTGTTATGCACATTTACAAGGCTGCTTGACAGGGCTATGAAGTGCACATAACAGAAGAAATTATGATTATTAGTGCCTTTGTATTTGTGGGGGGAAACACACAATTTGTAAGCATGTTTTCACCAGCAGCCTTGTAAGGTCATATTCCTGAAAGTGGGGAAGTGCACTAAATGCCACATGTGTGTCCTTGTCTCCTTTTGGGATGTGGCAACACTACTATATCTGATGAATTTACTCAATTTGACTTGGGTCCAAAGAAGTGGACATGAACTGCTGTTTGTTTTTGCTTTGTTGGATATCTATTTTGGTAGGTTATTTTGTTGTTTTGGTTATTTGGGTAGGTCATCTTGGTATTTCACTCACTTTGCTTTTCTCTATCAGTGATATTGCACATGTGGAGTAGCTGAAATGAAGTAACTGAAATGTTGGACCTGAAGAAGAGAAATAAATGAAGAAACCAAACCTAAATAGCTTTGCCTCTCTTTTTAGCTACATTCTTTAGATTTGGATAATCCATCAGACTAACTTTTTCATTATTTGCACAGCTTCGTCTAGCCAGCAAAAAATACTTCCAAAGCTGGACAACAAGATTTACATGTTAGCTGACACACAACAGATATTTTATCTTATGCTTATGAAAAAAGTGCTTTCTGATAAAGTGAAGAAGCATAGCATTATGCTAAGAAACTAAAGAAACATCTTCTTTTTCATTACTGATATTAGTAAAGTTTAGGGGTATCTACGAGACATGGGGGGACAATCCAGCAGCCTGCTTACGCCAACCCTGATGTGCGGTGCGCAGCCAGAATGCTGAAGCTCAGAAGCGCACGTGGTACCCCATGTGCAGCACAGCCACAGGGGGCGGGTCACATAGGCCAAGGTTACACTTTTGCCCCGTGCGGCTGTGCTGCGTGCAGGACACTGTGTGCGCATCTGAGCATGCATGTTCTGGCTGTGCGCCATGTATCGAGGTCAGTGTAAGCAGGCCGCTGGATTGTCTCAATAGTATCTAAGAGATATGTTTTTCAGTTTACATATAGCATATTAACACTCAGTCACCTCAATTGAAAAAAAAAAAAAGGCTAAATATTTTCTTTCATTGTGTGTTAGTATTTTTCTGCCATTAGTAATCTTTGTTTAAACTTCATTGGAGAGAAGGCATTCTCTCTTTCAGCAACTCATTAGCCTAATTTGTTGAACCATCTTTCACCCCATTGTCATTTATGAATGTCACATTCAGTATTGTCATTTCTTTTAAATATGTAGCTATTCAGTCATCCATTTAATGCTTCATGGTTGCCAAAGTTATTCCATTAGAACTGAAAGCATTTGGTTAAAGATCTTTTTGGTTTCTTCTAATGTATTTATTTTGTATGGTATATGTGATAATATTTAACTGAATGGGCAAAATAATTTGAACGGTGGTAGATTTGTGAGAGAGAAAGTGTCATAGCAAAATATTTTTTTAAAAATAATGATAGGCCGCTAAATCTATCAAAATAATTTATACCTGGAAGCATAAAAGAGAGAGATTACCAAAGACAAATCACATTACCTTTCTCTGCGTATAACAAAATATTTTGCATGCAGCTGGGAAGCTATTCCCTAAAGTACGAAAGGAACTGAAACTACACAAAGAAACATCAAAGACATAGAAGTAATTTTTATCGCCACATAGAAACTGAAGAAAGGCGTAATAGTCAAGACTTCCAACACCACCTTCGTCTTTCAACTAATAAATAACCCATTCTTCTCTTCTGAAAAACACACTCAAGGGAGATGAAAGCTTAGCTATAACATCTTTCCTGCTGATAGAAATATTTTTGTATAAAAAAATCAACCCAGCCAAGCTAAAAAATGAACCTGCACACATTTTATTTCAAATGCATTATGCAGATTTCAGTTTTACAGACACCTACCGGGCTATGCAGAAAATTAAGTGAAAGAAAGCTTTAAGTTGTAGAAATACAGGGATGGCTATGGCCTTAGTGAGTGCAATTATAACGATAAAAGGAAAAAAGGACATGTTTATATTAATTTCAATAAGAATATTGTGGATGATTAAGTGTTCTAGAAATTCCAATACTTGTCAAATCAAGATGCTGATGCTGCAGAGAAATGGCTGTGCTTTCAGCCTCCTACTAGTGGGGCGGGGAGGGGGGGATGGCATTTTCTTGAGCTTTCACTTTATAAGAATCCTTAAGCCTTCCTGTATTCAGTTGTTATTATTTTAGCATGAACAATGTGGTATGGGATGAGACTTGCGAACGTCAAGGGCTAGGAGTGATTAGAAGAAATGGATAATCACTGACTAATTTATGAGCTGTTGTGGACAGTGCATGCATGCACCTTGGATAGAGCCCTCAGTTACTTATATTTATTTATTGGATTTGTATCCTGAACTTCCCAAAGGCTCAGGGTGGCTCACAACACACAATATAAAAAAGGCATAAAATGTATAAAAATAAAAACCACTAACATAAATTCTAATCAAACCTCTCACAAACTCCGTCCCCACCTGCTAAAAGCCTGGCAAAATTGATAGGTTTTATATTGCCTTCAGAAAGTGCTCAGGCTTGGGCTTTGGTGAACCTCCACAGGAACAGGAGTTCCAGAACTGGGGAGCAGGCACTGAGAATGCCTTGTGGTGTGCTCTCGCTGCTGCTTTACACTGTGATGCAAGAGAGCACCTTGAGTTGTGCCGGGAATACTATAGAATGCTAGTGCTGGCTCGGGAGCACCAGTGTAACGTGCTCCCATTGAAGGTGGGCTGTCAGAAGGTAGGCTGCTGTGTTCTGCACCAGTCGCAGTTGCCCAAACAGTCTTCAAGCGTAGCCCACGTAGAATGCATTCTAACTGTCTAGCCTCAAAGTTACAAAATAATTGATAACACCAAGTACAAATCTGAAAGGGTCTCAGCCATCTCACTAGATGGAGTTTGTGAAAAGTGTTCCTGGCCACCTGATGCTCCAGATGTAGTAAGGAATCCAAGACCACCATAAGCCTCTGAACATGAGTGACCAGAGGAGACTGAACCTAATTTTATGGCCCTTTTTGCACCGACACCCCCCCATCCACGTGTTCAGGTGCGTGGGCAAGGGGTGGAATCTGTGCAATCGTCACAGTGGGTGGGTGGGGGTGTGTGCACACTCCCGCACTCCACCCACCTCCATCCATCACCCATGCATGGAGAAATGGGCACCAATGGAGATGAGTGGAGGTGGGTGGACGTTGTGCGACAGGCTTGCCATTCACCACCCACACTCTTCAGCCTCCACCCATCCCCCACACACCGCTGGTTCATTAAAGGGGTCTCAGATGGGTGCCCCATCCCCCTGTGGGATACAAGGGTTTCCAAACATCATTGCTTCAGTCTTGGTCTGAATTCACTTATCAGAGCTGGACTTAGGAAACAAAAAAGAGCCTCTGTTGTAGAGCCAAAATAAATATGGCATTTTTTATTCACAAAGATTATCCAGATATTCATTTATATGTATGATTATCCACATAAATCTTCACTAGTGATACGATACTTGCCTAATGATTAATTTGATTATTCTGGTTTAGTTACTTCGTTTATTTTATTCAGTTGCTTTGCTTCAGTATTTTGGTTATTTCATTTTGTCAGTAACTTTATTTTGGTAAGTTCGGTTACTTCAGCAGTATATTTCGGTTCTATTGTTCACCATACTTTTGCAATAGCACTGTTGTGGAGGATCATGCTATGCAATAGTGTTAAGGATCACCACTGAAGTAAGCAAATTTACACAAAAGAATAAATTAAAAATGAAGTGACCAAAATACCAAAGCTGAACAAAGGAAGTATTTCAATATTCAAGGCAAATGCACAGTATAATAGTATTTGTTGTTGGATAGAAGAGAAACTGGCTTTTCTAAAAAGATTGAGTTAGAGGTGAAGTATATGTGTATCTACTCAGTCAAGACTAGTACAATGAAAAAGCCATGCCTTACAAAAGCACACTCATTCTGCTGTGGTCTTGGTCCAGGTATGTCATATTTTTCTATTTGTTACTTTCTCTATCTTTGCCCATCTCAGCCTAAGTTCTGTCCACAACCCACTTGTCCTTGCCGAATAACATGTGGGAATGTTACTCAGGAAGTCAAAGAAAGGGTCTGGTTTTCCTTCATCCTGTGCAGTCAAGGACCAGTTGCAGTTACAGCTGCCTTATTGCCCTAGAAAAGGCATGCATTCCTCAAATCTGAGGTCCCAGTCCAAGCTCTGTACATGCACTGTGCACATGTACAGTGAACGTACAAACTGAGCATGCGCAGCGAGCACACTTGGTTTGCATATGGTGTATACATGTCACATACCATATATGTATGAATTGTGCTTGAGCACGTTACCTTGGATCAGAGCCTCATGGAGAAGAGTTTGTTTTTAACGTTAAGTGAAAATTGTAGGTAATAACTGGTCAAAGGAGGAGGCCCAAACTGTTCCACAAATTCTATAGAGAAAAATGAGGAAAACATGAAGGCAGTACTTTTCCATAAATAACGCAAAATAAAACAATATTCCATAGTTAATTCCTAAGGCCATTTGTATGCCACGCTTCATGAAAAAAGACATAATCCTGCAAACTATGTTTTTATTCTTCAACAAACAGCTCTTTAAATATTTCCATAATGTATAGGTTATTTTAGATAGTAAAAATAATTGACTGTTGAAGATGGAGTCATCCATTTGACCTTGATGGTAAAAGATAATAGCAAAAATTTGAAATGAAATATACACGCCTATCAGGTTTCCACTGTGCAATTACTTTTGCAGTCTTTTCATCGTACATAAATAAAACATCTCAGAGCATTACATTTTAAAAAAAATATTTGTGTGTCTTAAAATGCATTAGCAAGACACGAGGATAACAAAGAGTTTTCACCTTAGTACACATTTTGCAAAGATGTAACAAAGAGTGTTAACGGACGTGACAGTGGCAAGCCCTTATCCCCTGAAAACTGCTGCTGACACAGTCTGGACCAGGTCAGCTCACAGAAAAAAATTGAAAGTGACCCCTGGCAGCCAGAGATCTATTCCACTGCCAACATGGCCCAAGTAGATGCAGAGGAAGAAAACAAATGAGTGGGCGGACTGGGCCGTGCTCTCTCGCTCACAGCACCACATCCCTGCCATGACATACACACATGGTGAACTGTGGGCAAAAGAAGCCACTTCTGCCTGTGCACTACAGCACTCCAGGAGGGCAGCAGAGGAGGCCAAGGAGGCCAGTCCAGGCAACCATGCCGGAACAAGGAAGTGTTGGCATGGTTGGCGGCATGCTGGCACAAGGAGGTGTCTGGACTTAGTTCTGGTGCCAAGTTCTGGACGTAGTACAGGGCTGATTTCTCAATTAGTCAGTACTCGGTAAAACTGAGTCAAATACCGAGATACTTGGTAAAAATTGAGTAATTTCAAATACCAAGTTTCAGCACTTATAATAATAATACATTGTAAAAAGCAAGGCTTATACAGACAAACCATCTGGAACTTGCTGAAAACATACTGCTACTTATGCCATTATACAAGGTTTGGTGGTTACATCATGTCCAGTCAGCCCTTATTATATTTCATAGTCTCCCATGTGTGCAGTGGTAGGAGTATGATAGCTATTTTGCCTGAGCTCCTTTCTTAATGGGTCACTATCCTGTCACTGGCTGCAATGCCTCAGTTCCTGTTTAGTTCTTTGTTGGAACAGCAAGTTCCTTCAGTCCCTTATACTGCTGGCTCCTGGCAGGCAACCTCCTCATCCTTCATTTCCATCACTGTCAGACCTTATTGAGCTAATCACTACTATGAAAATGCTAAAGGCCACACTTCCAAAGGATCAGCTCAATGGAGATTTTGCAACTATTCCCACTATCATCCTTGTATAGTGTGCTATTGTCTCCAGGCTCCTAGGCTGCTTGTTTCTTCTTTTAGACAGTGTTTTCCACTCTGGCATAATACTTGTTGGTACTTATATATGATGGTATATTTTCTAACTAGTTCATAGACAAGCTATAACATTCATGTAACTGAACATATCTTTTATTGCAATAACATGTGCCATTGTATGGACACAGGTTGGGGTCATCAGGCTTGATCAGTAGTATAGTAGCACAGGATAATACTGACATGACATAAGGGTTATATCAGGGGTGGGAAACTGCAGACCTGGGGGGCAAATGCAGTTCGCCACACGTTTTTATCCAGGTCTCTGGATTCAGTTCCTTTCCCCAAGCATTGAAAAACTGAGCTCAAAGCAAGGGAGCAGAGATGACAACATGCAAACAAGGGATAAGAGGAAGATCTATGGCACAGATCAATGACCTAGATTCTCCATTTTTGGAGCTCACTTTTTATGCATTCCTGCACCCAACTTTTATTTCGTCCTAAATGCTTGTACTAATTTTTAAAGTGACCACCAGGAGGAAAAAGGTGCCCCACCCATGGGTTATAACATTTAATAGCCATCCCACACTATGCCATTAACTAGTGAGAGATAGTTATTACATAGTAGTGATGAAAGTAATAGCAATTTTTATATTTGTGAATATTATTTACATATCTGGATAGTCTGCTGAGCATGCAAATAAGTATTCATTATGGATGAGCAATTTGTATTGTTTTAATTTCTTACAAAAATGAATTGAAACCCATTTGTTTTTGTAACTAAGGTAACAAAAATGAATGAATATGCAAACATTTTTTAAAATTTCATTCATTTTCATTTTCATTTTTTCATTTAATTCATTTAAAATAATAAAAGCAAAAAAATCATGGTGAATGTGCAGAATGGCCGCAGCAACAATTTTGCGCATGTGCAGTGATTTTTATATTATTATTTTTAGTAAAATAAAAAGGAAAAAAAGAAAATGATAATCATTTACAAACAAACAAACAAAAATGAAGGTTTTTTTTTTGTAAATGAAAACTAAAGCACATAGTGGGTGTCTTTAGACCTAACATCAATGGGTGTCTGAATGTGTGTTTTGACCTTGATATGAACACTCGTTTGGCCCTGTGTTCACCACGTGGCGCTGCTTAGACACACAGCCCATCTTCGGGTAAATTGGTGCTTAGCTTGCCACCCGATCTCAGCACACAAGCGCTGTCATCTTGGGGTAAATTGGTGTCACCTCATTCCCCATGTTGTACCTGATAAACATGCCACAGGATATCATTAGACATAGCGTTGGCCACGTGTTCAGCCGGAATATGCAAATTGTCCTTTTGATGCAATGGTGTTCACATTTTCTGTTCAACGAGTGGCCAAATTGGGGTTGGGATTGTTATGGTGTTTACACACAACGGCCAAACACATGCTTAGGGGTTTTGACATTCAGTCTTTGTTATGTTTAAAGATGCCCAATGTGTCTTCTCCACACCCAGTATTCATAGCCAAAACAAAATTTGCATGACCATTAATTCAGATATAGTTATGAGTGTGCAATGTGTTTCATTTTGTTTAGTTACTAAAACAAATGGAGCCCCATTTGTTTTGTAACTAAGGACATAAAAACAAATGCATAAGAAAACAACATTCATTTGCTTTCATTCATTTTTGTTTAAAACAAAAAAGATATTCTTAATTTAAAATTTTGTGGTTTTTTTACTGTGCATGCCAAAATGGCCACCGGACCATTCTGCACATATGGAAATAGTCCAACGATCATTTCAATTAATCAATTCCTGTTACACTCATGTCTCAGTAAGTGGATGTGCACTCCAGCCACCCCAAACATCAGCATCCTGTATGAATGCTGCGAGTCACAGGTAATTTATTTATCTATTTATTTGTATTAAAATGTATATCCTGCCCCCTCCCATCAACAGAAGGCTCGGGGTGGCTCACAACTACTACATTTTAAGATCATAAAACAATAAATACAATAAAAACAATAAAACATTGACAAAGAGGGAAACTAAAACTAATTAAATAAGGTAAGAACAGTTAAACTACCCCCACCCACCTCTCCCACTCTACCCCACTCCCTTCCCTGAAGACCTGGACAAACAGTCAGGTCTTACAGGCCATGCAGAAGGCCAGTACATCCGAGGCTAGTTGATCTTCCTCCGGGAGGGAGTTCCACAGCCACAGTGAGACCACGGAGAATGCCCTCTCCATTGTGGCCCCCCAGCTAATCTGGGCGACCTCCAAGAAGGCACCCCTGGCAGACCACAAGGATCGCCCAAGGGCCCGAGTAGTGAGGTAGTCTCTCAGATAGGAGAGTCCCAGGCCATGTAGGGCTTTAATGGTTAAAACCAGCACCTTGAATCAGGCTCAGATTCAGAATGCTATAGGCAACCAGTTCAGAGTTCGGAGTACTGATGTTATGTGCTCCCTAGGGCCCATCCCTCTCAAAAGATGGGCAACAACATTCTGCACCAGTTGTAATGAGGGGAAGTCATCAAGTAGTATACATTACGTAGTAGCTTAACCCTCATGAACAGTGTCATGAACAGGGCTGTGGGGTATTGGCATGGGGGAGGTGGGTTGTGCCTTGCCCCCCCAGTGAGAGTAGGGTATGGGCGTAAGGGATTATGGGAGGCATGATGGAATTTCCCCATCTGCCTTTGTTGTCGATCTGCTTCTGGGAATACTGGGATCAGGGCATAACCTATGGCCACCCTTTTCCCTAGAGCTTTGTTCACGCTATGAGGATTATTGTGTTTTTGGGGGTGGGGGACTGATCATCAGGTGCCGGGGGGGGGAGTCTTTTTGTGGAAGATAGAGAGCGGGGCAACTTTTGAACCAATTGGGGGCATGTTGGGCATGGGGAGGTATGGAAGGGAGGGGAAGAAATACTATCAGGGATATTGTGAGAGGCACCTAGTGTCTGTTCCCATGTCCTGTTCCACTCCTGTCTCAGGATATTTGAGGGTTGAAGACAGTGGGGCCCCTGATCTGAAGCTGATGCTGCTTAATGTGAGGTCAGTGGCAAATAAAACATCAATCATCTTTGGTCCTGTTTAGAAGGAGGAGGATGACTTCATATGAATTACAGTGACCTGGCTGGATGAAGCATCTGGGGCTATAATGTCTCAGATGGTACCACCCAGGTAGTCGGTGCAGCATCAGAGTCGGTGCAGAATCAGAGGCTGGGGGTGGGGCAAAGTGACAGTGATTTTTACAGATACCTTGGCCTTTCAAAAGTATCTGGTGCTTGACTCATCCAATATAGAGCGTGCCCACCTTCTGTTGGATTTGTCCAGGGATAATTTGGGGGTTCTTTTGGTGTACTGACCACCCAGCTTCCCAGCTGACTCCCTGACTACTCTAGCCAACCTGGTCTCAGAGGTGGTGTTGAAGTCACCAAAACATTGTTTTGGGTGATTTCAATATACACGCTGAGGCTGGCCTTTTAGGGGCAGAGCAGGAGTTGATAGCCACCATGACAACCATGGACCTCTCCCAAATAATGTCTGGCCCCAGACACGAGGCAGAACACACACTGAATATCATGTTTTACAACAACCTGCAAACAGGGATTCCAATTGCTGGGAGTGTCATTACAATACCGTTGTTGTGGTCGAACCATTATCTACTGAAAGCCCAGATCCCTGCCCTCCTATACCCTCATTGGTGTGGTGGATCTATTAGGCTGGTTTGTTCTTGAAGATGAATAGATCCAATTGGTGGGGGATATACCCACTGACCTTGACAGCTACTCTGTCGATGACCTGTTCACTTTATGGAACTGTGTTTTGACCATGGCCATTGGCATGGTTGCTCCCAGGCATTCGCTTCCACCACTGGTACACATTACAGGTCCTTGGGGCATATGGAGGAGTTGACATAGTTGAAGTGGGAGGGTAGGCAGTTAGAGTGCACGTGTCACTCGACTCATGCTGAAATGAACCAGTTGTGGTATAGATCATTTTAGAAGGACTATGCCGTAACTGTGGCGAAGAAAGTTTTCTTCTCTGCTATTATAGGATCTGACAAATCTCATTCAGAGGAACTATTTGAGGTGGTGAGAGATCTGGTTAGTCCATCCTGTCTCTCTTCACCTTGAATTAGAATTAACTACCGCCCTCTGTGATATTTGTATTAATTACTTTACGGACAAAATCACTCATGACTTGGGTGCTGTTATTTTAACTGCAGAATCAGAGTTTGGTGTTCTGGATGCCTTGTCTTGTTTGTTTGGATCAGTTTCATTTGATATCATCCATGAATATGGAGGATTTGCTTGGAGTGATGCAGGCAACCAGTTTTGAATGAAATACTTGCCCATCCTGACTGGTGAAAGCTAGCCAGGAGACGCTGGAGCCATTATTGGTTGGGGTTTTTTCAATGCCTTTCTTTGAGGGGTAGGATGCTGGACACTCTTAAAAATACAGTTGTCTAGCCCTTGCTTAAGAAACCATATTTATATGCTGACTCCCCAGCTAGCTATCACCCTTTTTCTAGCCGTCCCTTTTTATGGAAGGTAATTGAATGGGTGATTGCCTGACAACTGAAGACTCATCTTGACAGTGTTGGATCCTAGAATCATTTCAGTCAGACTTTCATCTTGCTCATGGCATGGAGACTGTTCTTGTGGTCTTGGTAAATGATCAGCGCCCGGTGAATGACAAGGGGAATTGCACTTTGTTGATCTTGTTAGCTCGTTCAGTGGCCTTTGATACAGGGTGAAAACAGACATGACACTAACCACCCTTTAACCACCCTTGGTGGTCATTTATGCATGTATCAGGGCTGCATAGGGCACCAATACAGCCCTGAAACATACATAAATGACCACCAAGGGTGGTTAAAGGGTGGTTAGCGTCATATTTGTTTTCACCCACAGTTGATCATGAGATGTTGTTGACACATATGCAGGATCTGTTGTGAGTGCATTCCTGTTGGAGAGGTCTCAGTGGGTGGTGATGGGTAATTGCTCATCGTCCCCTCGTGACCTCCCTGTGGTATCCCATGAGGTTCTATCTTGTCTGTCCTCTTGTTCAATTTGTGCATGAGGCTGCTGGTCAAGATCATTCGGAGGTTTGGAGTGAAGTGTCATCAATATGCTGATGACACCCAGATCTGCCTCTGTTTTTATCCAACCCAGGTTATGTAGTTTCGGTGCTTACCCATAGACTGGCTACAGTTGGGGACTGGATGAGTGTGAGCCAATTGAAGCTGAATCCTGGCAAGACTGAAGTGGTGATGGTTGGCCGGCCATATGATTTTTGGGGGAATTGGAACTTCTATTGTGGATGGGGTACAGCCCCCTTTGGTCACTCAGATTCGCAGCCTTGGAGTGCTTCTGTACCTCTTCCTGCACCTGCATAATCAGGTTGCAGTGGTGGCCAGGAGCATTTTTCACCAACTTCATCTGGTGGGGACAGTATGGCCTTTTCTTTCATCCATGCTTACATCCACTTCTTTCATCCACTGTCATCCATGCTTACATCACCTCAAGGCTGGATTACTGCACTGCGCTCTACGTGGAGGTACCCTTGATAACTGTTCGGAAGATGCAGCTGATGCAAAATGTGGCATAGGGGTATGCATGTCATTTTGGTTATATCAATAAAAATGAAATCTGTTGTTTTCATTATCATTATTGCAATAACAAAAACAAAAACAAAGCTAACAAAATCAATAACCATAACTAACATTGTTATTGATTTTGTTATTGCCTAGCATCCTGGCAGGTGTTTTTTGGAGAGAAATGTGGTGAGGGGAAGAGGAAGCAGACATCTCGGAGCCAGAAACAGTGTTGAACTCTTGAACTGGGCCTGTCATGGGAGGGGAAGGACCTGATGGATGTAATCGCTGGCCAATGATCAGCACAAACAGGTGCCAGGCAGTTGAATGGCATCCTGTGATTTCTCAATGCCTCCTGCCTCCCAGAACCAATCAGGGGAGCTCTGGGGGAGGGCACTGCAACCCTTTATACCGCATGGCTAGGCTGCTTGAGTCTGGTTCGGTGTTAGCTATTGCTCTGTTGGGTTACATTTGCAGAATCTGCTGGTGCTTGCACTAAAAATCCACCCATATATATCCCTACCACATTACCTTTTCAATTCTTATTCATTACCCTTACATTTTACATTTTTCCTTCCTGAGCCTGTCTCCCCCTGTATGCATATTGTTCCTCTGCCTTCAGCATGGGTGGTGATGGTGGTTTGCACCTCCCTCCCTATCCCCTGTGGGAGGAAGAGATGGGGATGGGAGGTGGATGCCTGGTGGAAGGGAGCCAGGAACAGGTTGCCAGACAACCAGGATTTCAGTGCTGGCGAAGTCCCGCGAGATGCAGGAATTCCCGGACGCCATTTTAAGTTCCCTTCACTCTGGTCTCATTCTGTTTGTGACAGGGATCCAGGGAAGTTGCGCACCTTGAGCTGGTGCATAAGAGAGGTCAGGATGACAATTGGCCCAGCACAGGAACAGACCCAGAGGGCAGACAGACAAACCACCCCTGCCCTCCTCCCTGCACCTGACACCCCAGTAAGTGGCATGGGTGCCCAACCAACATCACCCCATCCTGCATAGTGGAGAGTGGGGGCCTTGGAAGGTTGGGCATCAAGGTATCAGGACCCACTCATGGAGCTGGGCACACCTGGGATGGACTCGAGCACCATATGCCGAACAGGCCAGTGGTGCTCCAGGATGCATGGGCACTGCAGCCCATTTTTGCCACACACCCTGTTTTGTTTCTCTGTCCCACGAGGGGTGGACTGGGCCCCCAGGGGTGGTGGGAGCTCAAGCCCTACACCAAGGGCTCAGTCTGCCTGGACTAAGAACTTGTGCATGCTCCCCCTTGGAAATGCAGGTGGTGCAGCCTTGTGTCGCCCATCCCCCCCTGTGTTTTTGTTTACATTAGGGGCTGGCAGGTGGGAGAGAAGGGTAAAGGAAGGCAAGGGTCTCAGAGGTGCCTTGAAGGGTCTTGACCCCTGATTACACAGGGGGCTGAGGTGCCAAAACAAGGCTAGAGATAGAGCAGAGCCCACACAACCTTTCCTAGGCCACAAACTTTGCAAGCAGGCTGGGGATGGGCAAGCCTGGCAGACTAGGCACATCTCACAGCAGTGCATGTGAACCAGGGCCCAGGCAGCAGCTGGGTGAAGGAGAGAACCTTTTTCGGAGCCAATGCTAAAGAAGAGGTGAAGGGCCCCACCCAGGAGGGCCCCTGAGAGGCCCCCTAGGGCTGGCCCAACAGGATCAACTCAGGGGGTACAAGGAGTGTATAGAAAAGTGTGAAAGTACCTAGGGACATGCAGAAGGTAACCGACAAGAGCACAAGGATAGGCAGTGTTACCCCAGATAAGGAGGTTGGGTCCCCCCCCATGCTGATGAGGGAAGTCCCTGTTGGGGCAAGGGTATAACCATGGTTTGCACTGTAATTACAGGGAGGAGGAACCCAAGTGCTGGCGACAAAGGGAGGACTACAAACCCTGCCAGCAGGCCCAAATTGACAAACTAATGGGGAAAATCCAGTCCCTGAAGGACAGCCTGGATTCATGGCAGAGGCATCAGCAGTGGCCAATGCACCGGGGAGATCACCATTGGAGGTCTCAGAAGCCAGGGAAATCAGAAGGTGAGTATCAGGGGACTTCCCTGTGACAGGGAGCATGAAGCTGACTTGGGGGTTGTGTGAGGCTGTCCTCGTCAGAGACATACATGAGGTGGGACTCACATCAGATACAGTCACATGGGTACCAGGCACCGGGCACAAGGCAGGGAAAATCACAGGGCAGATGGCATCCCCCCCAAGAAAGTATAGATGAAGCTCCGTCCACAGGTAGTGCGCAGCTGCCTCAAGTATGGGGCGAGGCATCCTTCTCCTTCAGCAGCACCAGCATCTGCTACAAGGTCTTGGAGGAGCCTTGCCCACTGGCGGGGTATGGGGGTTGTGGACACATCCTCCCCATTAGGTGAACACCTCTTACAAGCAATGACGGACAAAATATGGAGCGGTGAGTACATTGACATATTTGTTCTCCTCTTTAGCGATCACATACCCAACCCAAATTATAAGTAGGGCAGGAAAGACCACAAAAAAATGTAAAGATCAAAGGTGGAACACAGCTGGACAAACTGGACATCTGCTTTCACCATTTCTCTCGGGCTGACCCTCCACAGGTTCCCTGAACAGTTGGTGAAATACTCCAACATAATCAGGCAAGCCTTTGACACTGGAAGTCAGCAGCGGCTCCTTGCTTTGGCGCTGGGGGCGGTGCCCTACAAGCCCCCAGCGCTGCTACACTCAGGCTCAGTCAGTCTATTTTAAAGGTCCCGTCTCCCGTCTCTCCAAGCATGATGTGGGGCCGGGGCTGCAAGCCGCGCACAACAGCCAGACCCAGGAGGGACCCTGCTGTCAGTGTGCTGTGCGTGGCTTGCAGCCCC
>QEPC01007367.1:905122-932424 GCA_003113815.1 Sphenodon punctatus
CAAAGGTAAGCGCACTGAACTTTAGTAGGGGTGATCCCTGGGGGGTTGGGGGGGTGTTAAACACCCCCCCCAGGGATCGGGTCATACTTACCGGCGGCTGCGGAGACGCTGCGGCCGCTGGTGCTAGGGGGTGGGCTCGCTTCTGGGTCTTTTTTTATACAAAAATACAGGCTGGGCAGGGTGGGTGGGGGGTGTCCCCCCTTCCACCAGCGCAGCCTGGGAGGGGGAGGGGGAGGGGGAGGGAATTAATTTATTTCATTGATTTCAATGGGGACACAGCGCCGCATTGAAATCAATGAAATAAATCCGGTACCGGTATACCAGATTTAATCCGGGAATCCGGTTTTCAGAGAACCGGTAACCGGTAAATCCGGTAGCCGGTAATGGGCCCAGGGTCCCACCTCTACTTTTTACACAGACACTCTAACACCGATATAATGGGAGTTACATTTTATTATACATGGTACAGGGCAACACGGCAGCCCTGCAACATGGTCCCTTTTCACATGAGATGTCTCCACCCAGTTTCTCTGGGTGGAGATGGGTGGAGGTGTCTGTGTAAACAACACTTGCGGTGGGTGTAGGTACGTGCATGCTCCTGCGCAACACCCATCTCCCCTCACCCCCCACCCACGGAACAACAGACTCCACTGACGATTGCCCCTTGGGTGGGGGGTGGGTGGAGATGGGTGTTGCGCGGGAGCATAAATAAATACACACACCTACACCCACTGCAAGTGGTGTTTACACAGACACCTCCACCCAGAGAAATGCACCCCACCTACCACAAGTAGTGTTTACATAGGGTAATTTCAGACGTTACGAGATCACGCTCAACCACAGTGAACCATGCTCAACCCTGCTGCGGGGCCAAAGAGCCCTGAACGTCTGTTTGGCAGCCACTAGATGTTCGCCACGCTCAATACCCATGCAGGGTCAATTTCAACCATGCTTCCCGGGCTCCCCGCACCAATTCCCGTGGACACATGGTCAATGAGATCCCCGCCTGGGATCAACCAAACGTAATGTCTGGATGGCAAACCCCGCCCGGGATTAAAGGAAATGATCCCCAGGCATGGGCAATGCACGTAACGGTGCTGCCAGGCAACCAGCAGCAACACACGCACCAGAGGGAGATTTAAAGGGGAAAAGGCAGCTGGAGAATGTGGCGGGATGGAGCGAGGAGGGAGGAGGAGGAAGAGAGTGGTGGTGGAGGAGAGAGTGAGGGGAGAGGAGGAGGAGGACGAGGCAGAGGCAGGGGAGGCAGGGATACAGGCAGTGGTGGTGGTGGAGGGGGTGACAGCCCAGGAGGGGGTGGGGGAGCCGGGGGTTACGCTGAACATGGGGGTGGTGGTAGGGGGAGAGCACCAGGAGCAGCCAGCACAGGACACCCCGGGGACAGCAGCTGGGCTGGCACCGCAGGAGGCACCCTGGAAACGGGTAAGGGGGAGCAAGGGCAAGGCGACAAGGGGGCAAAGGGGTGGCAAAGGGGGGGCAAGGGGCACAGGCATCCACCCCTGGGCGGGGGGGCACCCCACGAGGCTGACCCAACCCCAGCCAATGGAAATCCCCCCCAACCCCCTGTCACACACAGACACGGAAAATGACCCAGATGGGAGACCCCACGGAGCACACCGTGCCAGCCCAGCCAGAGGTGCATCAGGAAGGGCTGGAGGAGGAGGAGGAGGAGGGGGAAGACCCACCCTTGAGAGGAGGGAGGAAGGCATACCACCGAGGGGGCCAGTGGGGACACTAGGAGACAAAGGACTTCATTCAGATCTGGGG
The DNA here is from genome assembly GCA_003113815.1 of Sphenodon punctatus. Classification (NCBI taxonomy): domain Eukaryota; kingdom Metazoa; phylum Chordata; class Lepidosauria; order Sphenodontia; family Sphenodontidae; genus Sphenodon; species Sphenodon punctatus. Next base: position 906,908 of record QEPC01007367.1, read on the forward strand.
GACCCTGGAGTACCAACTGGAGCTCACGCTCAACCAGCGCAACGAGCAGGTGTACAAGGATATCATGCAGGACATGGAGGCAGCGGGGCACCCCCAGACAGTGACCCAGTGCTGCTCAAAGGCGAAAGAGATGAGGAGGGGGTACAAGGCGATCCGGGACAACAACCAGAGGTCTGGCCACGGAGCCCAGACAGCCCCGTATTATGATGCCCTGGACCACTTCCTCCACATGAAGGGGTCGATCGTGGACCCTCGGCTCGTTGGAAGTGCTGTAGAGCAGAGCAGGGAATGTGTAGAGGTACCCACTCCCCTCACTGCCCCCCGGTAGACACTGGCTCCAGGGCCCCAGACCCCCAGGAAGAAAGGCCCAGCTGCTCTGTATCCTACAGGCCCCCCTGCACAGCAGCCCTGAGAGTGATGTGCGCCAGGCCATCCAGGGCGACTCAGAGATGGGAACCCACACCACACACAGCCGGGGGTCCCTGGGGGAGTGCTCCCACACCGAGGGCCCGGCCTTGGATGGCTCTGTGGCAGACACAGAGGGTAAGTACCCGCCCCATGGGGAGAGGCCCTGTGCCCACGGGGGTCAAGCCCAATTGGGGGGGAATGCAAGGGCCAGGGAGAGGCACAGGCAGTAACCCGGAGCCCCCATGAAAGGCGGGAGCGGGGCACAGCCACGGGGTTTCCAACAAAACCCCACAACACTAATATACCCCCCCTCTCCCATAGGCCATGGACCACCATGGGACAGCCCCCAGGCGACAAAAAAGGTCGCTGCCAAGGAGCCCTCCCGGCAGCCCCAGGGAGCAGGTGAGACAGGCGTTCCTGTATGGAGGGCCCGCCGGGGGTCTCCGATGGGCTACCCAGGCATGGGGGGGCAGAGGTGGTGGTGGCAGGGCACCACCGGTTATGAGGGAATGGGTGTCACTGTACACATGTGTGGTATTAAAGGTGTGTAAGGTACAGTGACTCCTGGTCCTGTCTATGGGAGACAGGGGGGTGGGGCACGTGCGGGCATGCAGGGACCAGTCAGAGGATCCCCAGGGGGTGGGCCGGAGCGGTGGGCACCCCCCCTGCATGGGCGCTCTCCACCGCGTGGCCCTCGGGCGCCTGGAAGCGATCTGCTGAAAACAACCCCCCCCTTGGTGTTTGCGTCACCTTGGCTTTGGAGTGCTGATTAGTTGGTATGTGAGAGCTCCTGTGTTGTGCAGCTGTGCTGGGCCCACACCCCATGCCTCGCTCTGTTGTGCTACAATGTTGCAGTCAGTGGCCGCTTTCCCTGTCCTTGGGACCCCCAGGAGGCCCCTCGGCCCCGGAAGGTGTTATGAGGCCCCAAGAACTCCTTGCTACTATCCCCCTGCGCCTGGACCATGGCTGCATGTCCATCCACGGGGCTCCCACTTCAGATCCCCCATGGGGGCCCCCGTATCTGGACCTACACCGAGACCATGTCCCTCTGTGACCTGTGGCATAGCCCTGCCGTGCAGCTGCTCCTTGGCAGGCCGGACAGCCGCTTGTCCACCTTTGTGAGCCTGAGCTCCGGACTCCGCTACCTGGGCCACGACGCGAGTGCACAAAATTGCTGGCTCCATGCCGAGACCCTGGTGCTGGTCCGCTTCCCTGATGGGCGCATGCCGGTGAATAGGTGTTCGCATGTGCCCTGGTCTGGGGCTGAGACCGTGAGTGCGCTGTGGGTGTGCAGCCTGGCAGCCTTCTTGCAGTGCCGTGTGGATGGGGGCCCTGCCCTGGCCGTGTCCTACTTTGGCAGCGTTCAAGGGGCGCGTGGGTACCAGCGCACCCATGTGGCAGTGTATCACTGGCTTCTGGGGCTTGGCCACCTTCATTGGCCCCCTGCTGCTGCCTGCTGTGTAACGGAGCCTTCCACGGTAGATCTGTCGGCACTGGGGCAGGTATGGTCCCGTCCAGATGTCCAGTTGGGACTGTCTGTGCATGACCCCTTCGAGGCTTACTACCTGATTGCCCACCACATGTCCGAGCTGGGATACCACCGGGGCATGATCCATTGGCCCCACCTGGTTCATCAGGCTGGGCACCCTGGGCCCAGGCCCCTCGCTGCCCCCAACGGCTGCCTGTGAGTTCCTGGGTCCCTCCCTGTCCCCCTCGTGTCCTGGGCCATGTGGGCATCAGGACCTGCCCGTGGCCCGGATCCTGGTGTCTGCCACCACCCTGCTGTCCCTGCCGTGCTGCCATGAGGCCACCGTCCCTGTGTACTGCTGCTCTGGCTGTGTCACTGGGCCCCCTCTGGGCCGCTCTTCTCCGTCCTGGGTTGCTTGTGTGCCCCGGGGGTACGGGGCCCAAGGACTGCCCCTCCTTAACTCCTTCACTGATGGGGCCACCCATACGTGGACCTGCTGTGCTGGACTGCCTCTCTTGGCTGCCGTTCTTTTGCCCCTCGGTGGGATGCCTTGACTGCATGTGCCTCCTGGGCCCTTCCCGGCCGGTTCCCTGTGATATCTGGCCGCCCGCTGTGGCATTATCCCGAGCTGCAGGGGTCCCCCTTTCTGGGACTGTGTGTTTGCTGTGGGGGGTGCCCGTGGGGGCAGTTCTGCTGTGGGGTGTGCTGTACCTGGTGGCGGTGTCCTGCCCTCCCCCTGTGCCCATTCCTCCCCTCTTCCCAGTCCCGCATCCCACGCACCCCCGCGTTGCTCGGCCTGCCTTCTGTGGTGTCTGTTCACCCTTGTCCCCCCCTTCCCTGTCTTTGTTATCCTCTGTGCCTGCGTGTGGGGGGGGGGGATTGGGCCGGCATGTGCTGGTGCTGTGGGTGCCCCCGAGTCCGTGGTGTGTGCATGCGTGTGTGTGCTTGCTGTGTGTGGAACCTGTGCGCTTGTTCTCCATCTCCCTCTCCCCCCTCCCTTCCTGTTTCCCTTGTGTGGGCGTTCCCTTTGGTGCTTTTTCACTTCCTTTGCCCTCAGGCAACCATGTCTGTGTTCTGCCCCATCCCGGGGGATTCTTGGTGTGCTTGCCATGGCTGGGAATCGGCATAACATCTGTTGCACTGCCCCAGTCCGTGATTTGCCGGCTTGATTCCCATCCGTGGTCCAGGCCCTGTCACGTCTGTTCGGGGCTTTTTTTGGCCCCAGGGGGTGGTTGATGTCTTCACCCCCACCGGGAATCTACTGTGGTGAACCGGCAGCCTGTAACATCTGAAATCACCCATAGACGCCTCCACCCATCTCCACCCAGCATCTCGTATGAAAAGGGCCCATGTTGCAGGGCTGCAGTGTTGTCTGGTACCATGTATAATAAAATGTAACACCCATTTTATCGGTGTTAGTGGGTGAAAACAGACATGATGCTAACCACCCTTTAACCACCCTTGGTGGTTATTTATGCATGTTGCAGGGCTGTATTGATGCCCTAAGCAGCCCTGAAACATGCATAAATGACCACCAAGGGTGGTTAAAGGGTGGTTAGCGTCATGTCTGTTTTCACCCAGAGTGTCTGTGTAAAAAGGGCCTATATCTAATACTCTATATCAGTAACTTGAATGAATATGGGTTACTTTCCCCCAATAAATTTTGTCACAACTATCTACAGTGTGATGCGGAGATAAAAAAAATGTCCCAAAGAAGGACTGTGTATTCTGAAGGTTGCTTACTCTCACCAACTGAAGTTGGTCCAGTAAAGTATATCATCTTGACTACTTTGTCTCCTATCTGGCCCAAGATTAGATCTTGCTCCATTTTCTACTGGCTTGGAAAAAGAACAAGAGCAAATCAAATTTACAGGCATTTTTACAGTTTCAACTCAGTGTCAACTGGAGTCAGCACTTGTTGAAGTTTAGATTAATGTTTGCCTTTGAGATCACATCTAGATTCCAAACCAGATCAATATTATGCTTAATATTACTTAGTTTGCAGTCATTACTTCAGAGTAGTCCTACTGAAATCAATGTAAGTGGTTTAAGGACAGCAACCTTAGGTGTATAAAATATTTACTGCAATCAGAAAAAAAATATTCTGCATTCTTAGCCCTGACTCACAGTCTCAGACTCATGGTGTTAATCACATTTTAATTTATACCTAAATGCAGACAAAATGAAACAGAGACCAAAGAAGACACAGACACATTTAAAAAAACCAACCCACCCCCCAAGAGAATGAAAATGAGGATCCCTGGCATAGCAAACCCAAGATAAACAGAGTGCAGAAAAGTGCCTTGAAACAATCACATCAGTAACAATACTTCACTTTAATTTACCTAAGAGAATGAAACCACAGCTCCAGAAATGTGACAGTCATATTTTCTTGTCAGACAACCAAATATGAATTCTTACTTGTCAGTGGACAAGTGATCAGCAAAAAGAAATCTCAACCTGACTATACAATTTGTAATACCTCTAATATGGTTGAGTTGGATACAATCAAGTACAATTTCTAATTGTACTTTCTTTTGGTGACTGTTTCTTCTGTGAAGTATTCACTGAAATCCTTTAGCAATGTCTCTTTTGACAACAACAACAACAATAATAATAATAATAAATTAAAAATAAATTAAAAATATAATTTATTTACATAGCGCCCCCTGCTTTACATGGCACTAGAAATGCTTCACAAAAAGTTAAAAAAACAAATAAACAATTAAAAAAAATATAATATAATAGTAAATGATTTAAATAATTATTAAAAAATTAAAAATGGGCAGGCAAAAAGGGAGGGCAAAATACATTGAGGGACCACCAGTGGATTCTAAAATCATCTAGAAAATGAATACGTTTTCAGGTGCTTTTTAAAGGTAAGGAGGGAGGAACTGACACGAACATCCAGAAGGAGCAAGTTCCTCACTGAGGGGCCCACAACAGCAAAGGTCCAGTCGCCTGCTGACTTCAGACATGATGGCAGAACCCCACCCCCCCAAACAGTGTGTGGTCCCTGAACGCAGTTACCCAGCAGTGTGAGGTTCCAGAAGTAGGTTCTAAACCATTCAGGTTCTAAACTGTTCAGATCACTAAAAACCAGAAGCGCAATTCTAAACTCAATCTCTCACTCCACAGGTGGCCAATGCAGAGAACACAGGGCGGGCATAATATGATCACAGCTGCCTAAACCAGTAAGCAGCCAAGATGCCACATTCTGAACAAGCTGCAAGTGACAGATAAGCACTGTTGTCAGTTCATAGAAAAGGGAGTTACAAAAATCAACCCTCATAGTCACCAGGGCACGGGTCATTCTGGCAAGGTCATCCTGGGATAAATAAGGGTGTAACTTATGCAAATTGCATAGTTGAAAAAAGCATTTCTGAACCACATCCGACACCTGGGCTGCCATGGACAGAACATGGTCGAAGATGACACCCAAGTCCTTTACCTGGCCCACTACCTCCACCTGGAACCCAGCCACATCCAGGGGTGTGAAGGAGGAAAGGGCATCCTCATATCAGTCGCCAAATGCACAAATAGCAAATATAAAATATCACCACTGCAGCCAAGAAGTAACAAATACATTTTAAACTTCTTTTTTTCAAATTGTGAATTGGAATAAGGTCAAATTCAACACATTTGAAATTAATTTTGAATATTTATTTCAGCTCTACATGTACCCTACTTAGTGTCTAGCCACTCTCTTTGGACCAATCAATACGTCATGCCAGGTGACTAGAAAGCTGTCAATTCCCTGTTCTCTGTTAGGAGGCTAATGATGGAGCAGGTTGCCAGCAGTCAACCTTTAATCTGTTGCTGACATACCCAGCACCATTAACATACTGTTCTTTACAGTTTTTTGCATACTGGTAAAACAATGCAGGCTTTATCTAAAGCAAGAATAAAAAAGCTGTTCCCCCTAACTGAAATGAATAAAATGTGCCAGATGCAACAAAAAACATGCATTGTTTTCTTGCTATCTTTATTTTGTCTGTGAAATTAGATGTGACAGGATAATCCTCACTAAATTCCAAATGCTTCAATATTACTAATGGTGCTGTATGTTATTATCTACATATAAATAACCTAAAACATTTGCACATCTGAAGCCTCCTGAAAAAACCTTCCAACCAATACACTGCAAGCATGCAAATAAACTGATAGGGGAAGAATGGTGAATAGTTCCTTCCCTCCCGCCTCCCTTGAGGAAATCTCCTCTAGGGATGGGTGAACAGAATGCAGTTCGAATGTTCGGATGTTTGGTCGTTCGGTTCGAAACCCAAGTTCGGGTTCAATGGTTCGGTTCAGCTGAGTTCGGGTTGGCTGAACTTGGGCGAACAGTCAAAAATAGCACTATCAAAACTGAAACCGAAACGAAACTGAAACCAAAACTTAACCGAAACAAAAACTTATTTTTCTTGCCCTGAAAAGACGTTTTTCCTGCCCCCGAACTCATCTGAACTCATCCGAACACAACCGAACTGTTCGGTCATTCGAGAGTTCGGTTCGGATGTTTGGTTCGGAAGTCCGAACAGACTGAGTTTGGTCCGAACTCCAAACATTCGAACCACGTTCACCCATCCCATATCTCCTCCCTGGTCTCCTCCTCCAACACCTCCACTTGCCCCCTGGAGCCCATTCCTTCCTGCCTCCTGACCTTCATTCCTTCCACCATCACCCCTCTCCTCCTGCATATTATCAACCTCTCCCTCTCTACCGGCTCCTTCCCCTCTGCCTTTAAACATGCCACTCTCTCCCCCATCCTCAAAAATTCCACTCTAGATCCCTCAGAATCCTCTAATTACCATCCTATCTCGCTCCTCCCTTTTGCTTCCAAGCTCCTTGAATGGGTTGTCTACTCCCGTTGCCTCGACCTCCTCTCCGCCAACTCCTCCCTTGACCCCCTCCAATCTGGCTTCTGCCCACTTCACTCCACTAAACTGCTCTGGCTAAGATCACCAATGAACTTCTGTTGGCTAAATCCAACGGCCTTTACTCTATTCTTGTCCTCCTTGATCTCTCTGCTGCCTTCGACACTGTTGACCACTTGCTCCTGTTTGAATCACTCCACTCCCTTGGATTCTGGGACTCTGTCCTTGACTGGTTCTCCTCCTACCTTTTTGACTACTCCTTCAATGTATCTCTTCCTAACTCCTCCCCCTCCTCCTCCCTACCCCTCTCAGTCGGGGTTCCCCAAGGCTCTGTCCTTGGCCCTCTCCTCTTCTCTATTTACACCCAATCCCTAGGCAAATGCATTGCATGCCACATTTTTTCCAATACCACCTATACGCTGATGACACTCAACTCTATCTCCCCACTCTTTCACTCTCCCCTTCTGTTCAAGCTCATCTCACCAACTGTCACGCCGATAACTTCGCCTGGATGTCTCAACGCCAACTCAGACTGAACATGGTGAAAACTGAACTCCTTATCTTCCCTCCCAATCCTTCCTCTCCCTCTTCCCTGTCAATTACCATTGACGGGGTCTTCATCTTCCCCGTTCCCCAAGCCCGCAGCTTGGGCTTTATCTTCGACTCACACCTCACCTTCAAACCCTACATTGACTCCGTTGCCAAATCCTGCCGCTTCTCCCTCTGCAACATTGCCAAGATCCACCCTTTTATTATTATTATTATTATTAACAAACATTTATATAGCGCCAGCAGTGTACCTGGCACTTTACAAAGTAATAAAATAGACACGGTCCCTGCCCCTAGGGCTTACAATCTGAGAGACAGGAGCTGGGGGAGAGACTTAGGAAGGGGAACAGAGGGAGAGACAAGGGGTCTAACATTCATGAAGATGCGAGGTCTCAAGTGCACGTACTTGGCTTGGTTACGATGAGAATGACAGCAGGCAGGTCCATGTTGCAAGGATAAGGGTAAACCGATCGTAGGTATAGGAATAGTGGCTCAGCAGGATAAAGAGTCAGTCCATCTCCTCTGACAAAACTCTCATCCACGCCCTAGTCATCTCACACCTCGACTATTGTAACCTCCTCCTCACTAGCCTTCCCTGCTCTCACCTTTCTTCCCTTATCTCTGTTCAAAACTCTGCTGCCAGGATCATCCACCTAACTTCTGGTATCAAATGTTTTACTTCTGTCCTGGTTTTTTTTTGGTTTTTTAAAAAAAACTTCTGACATCTGTTATTTTTATTATTTTCTGTCCTGGAAATTAGACTTCTGGTCCCGGAAATTCAACTTTCAAACCTAATGTTTTGAATTCCAGTCCCAGTTTTTTTGTTTTAATTCTGATATACCAATCAGTAACCAGAAAATCAAAAATAGGTACTGGAAATTAACAATTTTGGGGATATCTGGGTACCTGAGCAGTACCTGAGCAGTCTATCAAGTACTCAATGTGGTACTTGAAAATCTGGGTGTTACTCATGGGTACTAATCCTAATACACTCAAAAACCTTCTTATGGGGTATGATATAGTGCAATTAAATCAGTTGGGAAAGTATACATATAATTGATTTGAAAATTATTCCAGTTTAACATTAAAAAAAAATGTATTGTGTTTGGTACAGAAATATATGGCCAACACAAAAGCCCATTGGTTTTCTAGAGACCCCCACTGTTACCATTAAAATCCCACCAGTAATGGTACTGGTTTGAATTGACTCCCATTTTTGGAATATAAGATGTACAGAAACTGCAAAAGTAACACATTTTCAATGAAGTATTGAACATTATAAAGGTACAGACTTGAATAGATTTCCTTGAGTCAGGGATAGCACAATCGTATACAAATGAGATAACACCTACCTGATAAATCTTAACACCCCAATGTTCTCAACATTCATAAGCAAAGATAGAGTGAGTGATAACTCACTATACAGACAGCTTGTCTGCATTTCGAGAGTCTGAGCTATTAGGTGCTCATCTGCATTTCAATAGTCGATTGCCATAGTAACTATTGGAGGGATTGAAATGACCTGGGTTATTTATTTATTTTTTTCAACACAACCTTGCAAGTAAAAAAACCCCGCATCATTGAATCTTCACACTATGAAAGGGTTAACTTCTGGGTAAAGAATCTAAAGATAAAGCAAAGTTGTAATTTGATAACTGGAGTTTTCCACTTGGGGTGTAACTGACACACATACACACACCACACTTGTATTGAAATGTTTTGGTACATACAGAAAATGGCATATTATGAAAACAGACAAAAATCTTCATTGTGTTTGGGGTAAATATGACCCTACAACCCTGGGCGTATAGCACTTTCATTTTTCTATTCATTCCAATGGGGGTCCATTGTACCCCATTAATGTTCTAGTATTCACTTAAAATTTCAGGGGGAAAACTAAAATTTGACGATGGGGGACATGAACAGGTGGAACACAACAGACCCCATATCCTTGAGGAATACATGGAATATGAAGTGGTACAGGTTTGCTAAAAAAAGTTTTATTAATTTTGTGTACAACTTCTTCTGGGTTACCATGCAACCCCATTTACATTTGAGTTAAGTATCCATTTCAGCTCTAACTATGACCAATATCCAATCAAGCACATGTCACACATTGTCACAAATTTACTATCCACCACTCTTGCATGACATATTTTATGGATAGCCCCTTGTTTCATCCTTGCACACAAAAGAAACATTTCCACTTGTACTGTCTTCAGTCTCCACACAGCTATTCACTTACTGTCCAACAATCATAAGACAAAGAACAAGAATACCAATTTTCTTTAATCATAGAGAGTAGTGATACTGGAAACAGATTCCTATAGCACTAGGTATTATACATATTTTAACTATGTTCCAGTTAATGAACACTGAATTACTTTAGCAATCCATATGACATCTTCCCTAATTCCCAATGAGTTCAATGTGATTAATGATATTACAATATGTAACCAAAAAAATTAACAATCATTAAGCTATTATTTTGAAGTGCCATTATAACTTAAACAGGCTAGTTTCACATACTTTTAACATTTTTTTTTCATGGCAACACTTTACAAGTTACAAATCATCATCATTTTCTTTGCTATTCATTGAGCTAACTTTAATCATGATGAATTCTTTAGACATAAAATGGATGCAAATGTAATTGTGAATCTGATAGAATTTTAATGAAATTTGGTATCGAGCACAGCACATTACAACTTACTCACTCATGATCTCTTTTGAGATTTTTGTTCAGGCACACATTAGTTCTCTCTCAGCTTTTTCTCCTTTCTCCTTTATACTATTGAGAGGAATGAGAGGGAAACACAAATTCTCAGTTTACAGAAGCACTGGTTGTTGAAGAACAAGCATCCCAACATTTTTTTTAAAAAAGTAAGCCTAAATTTTCTAAGAAACCCATGATTTTATGTAGTGCAGGGGCCTCCCATTTCAGAACACTTGAATGAGTGTGGGAAGTAGCAATATACTTCCTTAATCCACGTATCTCACAAACCTAAACATCTTTCACCAATCTGTGAAGATTATGAAACTGTGTTGACAAAATTCTGTTATGTTCAGAGAACTTCATTGACTTCAAAGGAGCTGTACAACTATAACCTAAAGCAGAATTTGATCCAATGCATAGTTTCAAGTTGCTTCTGTTTGAGCAGGCAGCTTTCCCTATGAAATTGTCTTTACTATTGTCTTAAAGCACAGGTATCAAACATTGGCTTTAGAGATCTGTGTGAATGGTCCTAATATGCTGGTGATCTGAGTGTTACTTAGGCCCTTTTTACACAGACACTCTAACACCGATAAAATGGGTATTATGTTTTATTATACATGGTACATGGTAACACTGCAATCCTGCAACATGGGCCCTTTTCACACGAGATGTCTCCACCCAGTTTCGCTGGGTGGAAGCGTCTGTGCTAACGCCACTTGCATTGGGTGGGGTGCATTTCGTTGGATGGAGATGGGTGGAGGCGTCTGTGTAAACGCCACTTGCGGTGGGTGGGGTGCATTTTTCTGGGTGGAGATGGGTGGATGTGTAAACCCTGCGGTCAGTGGGTGTAGGTGGGCGCATTATCCCATGCAACACCCATCTCCATCCACCACCCACCCATGGAGTAATCAGCAGTGGAGTCTGTTGCTCTGTGGTGGAGATGGTGTTGCGCGGGAGCATGCACACACCTACACCCACGCAAGTAGTATTTACACAGACACCTCCACCCAGCGAAATGCACCCCACCCAATGCAAGTGGTGTTTACACAGACACCTCCACCCAGAAAAACTGGGTGGAGGCATCTTGTGTGAAAAGGGGCCATGTTGCAGAGCTGCAGTGTTGCCCTGTACCACGTATAATAAAATGTAACGCCCATTTTATCAGTGTTAGAGTGTCTGTGTAAAAAGGGCCTTAATCAGTCACCTCCTCAAATGGGTGATATATAGTTCCAGTTAGTGCAGTCTCATTGGGTTTGGAATACTACAGGAATACATAGTGCATAGTATGGATTTAGGAATACTATACTCCCAAATACAAGCTTGACATTCAGGGCATTTTTAAGACAGGAGAGCTTTCTCCCACAGCTTTAAAATGTGGCTCAGGGAAACCCCTGCAGGGAGGAATCAGACACTCCTTACTGGACTGGAAGTCACCCGGGTGCCATTGGAAGCATTGGTGACTCCAAGAAGTTTAGAGATGTGGACTAGGTAAGTCCCCGATAATTGAGGTCTTACATAGTTTGCATCTCAAAACTTCAGAGAGTCACCTGGTACTGCTGTTTTCAACGGTGTCTGTGCAACTTCTGGTCCAGTGAGCAGTGTCTGATTCCTCCCTCCACTGGAGTTTCCTTAAGCCACATTTTCAAGCTGAGGGAGAAAGCACCCCCGCGGTGTAAAAACACCCCCAGAATTTACAGACAACCCAGGGTCGCTTCTTTGCTCTGAGAAAGATTTCTTGTGTGCCCTTAGTAACTCTATGTTTTAGCTTCCTATCTGTAAAATGGAGAGCTGTACATCTCTTCAACACAAAGGTATTGTTCGAATACGTATGATTTTGTTTTTCCTACACCAAGGTAGGACTACAATGGTTATTGGATAATTTCAATGGGTATTGCAAAAACAACGGATTAGAAATTAACATTAATAAACTAGAATTATCGCCTTTCACACCAAGAAGAGGAACAAATGGTTTATAGATAAACAAGTGGAAGAGGTGGTTGACAGATTTTGCTATTTGGGCACATTTACTAACTCTTTAAAGTGGGAAGCCCATGCACAAAAGTAGCTACAAAAGTAGCTCGGGAAACAGGAGGCATTTGGTCTTTTTATAACAAGTTTCAAAAGAAACTCTAGGTTGAAGCGCTGACCGCGGAAAGAGCAAAGTTTGAAGATACACTACTCTATGGGGCTGAAATTTGGGGATCAGATGAGAAGGCTCTAGCTATTGTTGAGAAAGCTCAGAGTTGTTTTCTTCAGAGACTATTTGCGGTACAGCAAAATTCTCCGGCACCAATGGTCAGGGTTGAGTCAGGTTCCATTAATATATATATGAACATTAGCCAGATTCTATTTAATTCATTATTGGCTGCAGTTTAGGAGATCTCTCCCATTGAGACTCCCCAAACAAGCTCTATTAGACTCAGGCTGCGTTCCCATCTGCGGCGGCGGTGGCAGCAGAAGGAGGGGCAAGGGAAGACGCGGCAGCGTGGAGGAACCGGCTGACAGGAAAAGAGCTGATGTGAACGGGGATATACTGCGGGTTCTCTTGCGCATGTCAGGGCCATCCTGCCCTCAGCCCTGACATGAGAGAAGCCGCGGCAGATCCCTGTTCATACCGGCTCTTTTCCTATCAGCCGACTCCTCCATGCTGCCGCGTCTTCCCTCGCCCCTCCCTCTGCCGCCAGCGCCGCAGATGGGAACACAGCCTCAATAAGCTCTTGTCAAATTAAATTCCCCTGGTTGTTGGGGGTAAGGTCAATGCTCTATTATTCAGTATTAGGGGATAGATGGGCCTTCCATTATCTTTTTCCCCTCCCTGGTGATCAACAGATTATCGATACAAGGTTAAAAGATATTTCAGGTCAGCAAGACATGGCAGCAGTAAGAGCATTGAAGTGTGCTCCTCTTTATCAATATATTAAGCTAGATAGGGAAGAGGCTCCCTATTTTACCTTGCTTGAAGGTGTCCGCCATAGGGAATTACTCACCAAGTTACTGTTTGACCAAATTGGCTCTGCAGTACAAAAGAGTAGATGTGCTAAAATCCCTTGTGAACAGAGATTATGTGCTTGTGCTGTGAGAGAAGTAGATGACATGGCACATTTTCTCTGGAGTTGTTTGTGGCACCTGGAATTGAGGGAAAGATATCTCATCCCCTTGAGTAGGGGAATTGGATATTTTAATAATTTTGAAAAAACAATTTGGATATTACACAGAAATTATCCAAGAGTTCTGAATGCCTTGGTGGCTTATATGCATGCAGCATTGACTCAACACAAGAAATATACCATGAGCGTTGGATCTTAATTTAAGGTGCCACATGCCCGAACATGTTGTATTAGTTGGAAATTGTTCTGTGGCACTGTTTCTTTGTTTATTTTTATTATGTTAATGTGAAATTGAATATGGATGTAAATTATTGTTTTTTATATCCTTTTTTGGCTCAATCTTATAAATAATAATAATAATTAATAATAATCAATAGCATGATTTTAGGTTGAAGGTTTTCAACCTAATAATAATAATCAATAGCATGATTTTAGGTTTAGCCTTCCAGATACTATGGTAATCAAATAGGAAGGAACCTGAAAGGTCTTCTAGCTGACACACCTACATGTCCTCTGCTTTGAAGTTCACACCTACAGCACCCCATATATATGGCTTTCTGAAACCTCTAGTGATAGAGAGCCTACAACCTCTGTAGTAGGGTTATTCAAAGTAAGGGTGGGGGGAATGTGAGTATTCTCTGAGGGTCTGAGGAATGGTCCTGAGTGTTCAGGTTGCCCCTCAGACCCTCAGAGAATACTCGTGAGTTTCTGAGTCTCGGAACATAGCTGGGGTGGAGGTGGGAGGTTGGAGGGGACTTAAGGAGGAGTACGGGGTGTAGCATCTCCCTCCATACTCCAGCCCGTGCACTTCACTCCTCCTCTGTCCCTTCTCTCACCCTTCCACGCCTTCCCTGCTCCCCTAAGTGCCTTCGTCCCTTCTCACTTGCTGCCCCCCATGTCTGGAACTCCCTCCCTGTCCACATCCGCCTTGCCCCCTCCCTTCATACCTTCAAATCTCTCCTTAAAACTCACCTCTTTTGCTCTGCTCTGTCTGACTCTTTATCCTGCTGAGCCACTATTCCTATACCTACGATCGGTTTACCCTTATCCTTGCAACATGGACCTGCCTGCTGTCATTCTCATCTTAACCAAGCCAAGTACGTGCACTTGAGACCTCACATCTTCATGAATGTTAGACCCCTTGTCTCTCCCTCTGTTCCCCTTCCTAAGTCTCTCCCCCAGCTCCTGTCTCTCAGATTGTAAGCCCTAGGGGCAGGGACCTTGTCTATTTTATTACTTTGTAAAGTGCCAGGTACACTGCTGGCGCTATATAAATGTTTGTTCATAATAATAATAATAATAATTAATAATTAATAGCAGGGGGCCAGGGTGAGTTATGTACCTTCTGGAGGGGTTCAGAAAAATGTGTGGCCTTTTTCTGTCTTGTAAGTTTGAAAGTAAAACAAAAAAACAAAAAAACTGAGCATGCTACGAAAGAGCCTGAATGGTCCTTTCTGAGCATGCCTGAATGGTCCTTTCTTTTCAAAGAAAAGTGCTTCTGCCATGTTTGAAAAGGCCTGTACATTTTCAGAAAGGGCTATTCAGGCCCTTTCTGGCATGCTCAATGTTTTGTTTTTGTTTTTTACTTTCAAACTTACAAGCCAGGAAGAGAACACACATTGTGCGGGACCCCTCCAGAAAGTAAAGAACCCAACCCCAACGCCCCTGCTCTCCCCCTAAACACTCAACCCCTGACCCCCCGCTAGGTCATCCCCTCCCCTGGCCCCCACTTTCCTATTCCCTCCCTGACCAGTGGAGGCTAGGGAAGGGGGAGCAGGGGCCTTGTGTTGTCCTTTGGCCCCCACTACCTTGCCGTCTGGCCCCAATCGCTGCCCTCAACCGAGGTTTGGTCAAGTTCTAAAGTTCTAGGGCCTTTCCTTGGTACTTCAGTACTCAGGAAATTGAGACCAAACGTAGAGGTCCTTGGTGTTTCCCAAGGAAAACCGAGTATTGAGTTCCAGCACTACTCTGTAGGCAACTAGTTCCGTTGCCAAACAGCTTTTTCTGTTAGAGAATTTCCTGATATTTAACCAAAATCTATCTTTTTGTAACTTGAGCCCATTATTTTAGTCCTGCTCTCTGTGGTAGCAGAGTTCTTTGTCATTTCTTTGAGGCAACCCTCTAGATATAGTCCATTTGTACATGGGATGTGCCTACACAGGTCCACCCACCCCACAAGCATTCAGATGTCTACCTGAAGGCGGCAGGGTTCTGGAAGGAAGCAAGTGCTCCCATGAACCACCCACCACCCATGCCCATGCATGGAGCACAGGGGAAAAATCCGGGAAACTCCGTAGGGGGCAGGCCAAATGGTGCATGGATTCAGGCAAACACCAACTGCATACCCATCCCTGGCCGTATGAATCCCCCCTTCTGCCCCACCCCAATGGAAGTCCATGGTCCAACTGCAATGGACCCAACTGCACATGGACCCAGCTCCCTGCCAGGTTAGTTTAAAAGTGACCATAGTTAATGGTTGCCATCATGTCTCTGCTTAATTTTCTTTTCTTTAGGTTAAACATAGCAGGTTTCGTCAACCTTTTCACATGGGACTTTCTTTCCAGACACTTTATCATCTTTGTTGCTCACTTCTGAACCCCTCCAGTTTGTCAATGTCCTTCTTAAAATGAGGTGCATAGAACTGGAGCAAGTACTATATGTGAGGTCTTACCAGTGCAGAATACCACAGAATCATTATTTACCTTACATGGACAATGAACGGTGTAACCAAGCCAAGCATGTGCACCTGGGACCTCGCATCCTCGTGAATATTACACTCCTTGTCTCTTCCTCTGTTCCCCTTCCTTTGTATCTCTCTCCCCTCCCCTCCCCCGTCTCTGAAATTGTAAGCCCTCGGGCAGAGACAGTGTCTATTCCATTTCTTTGTAAAGTGTCAGGTACATTTCTGGTGCTTTATAAATATTTAATAATAAAATAATAATAATAATAATAATAATAATAATACATTTATTTTTAATCTTACTAGACACTTATCTTCCAGATATGCACAACTGTACCTTAGTCATACATAAAGGACATGCCTAAATATGCAACGTTAACATTTTCAAGCAATTTTCAAATGACTTAAAATATTATTTAAAAAGTACAAAATACAGTCCATAAGTAAGCCCAGACTTTACATGGCTGATGTAGATAGTAGATGGGGGCATCGCCTAAAAGATACAGCTACAAATCTTCTTAAAGGTAGTCAGAGGGACAACATCCTATAATTCTTTTTTATTACCGTTCAAAGAAAGATAATGAAAAACCATCCATTTTGGGGCTAACAGACAATCTTGCAAAACTTGTGTAAATAAAAGAGAATTGTCAGTGTTGCAATAAATCAGAGTGTCATCAGTATAACAATGATAATTAAGCCCATAGTGAGTTATGACCCTTGCTTGCCTGAGGCTGTGTAAGGCAGCAGGAAAAACTGCCAAGCCCACCTGGTTTTTTAAACTCTCCAAGGCTTGTGATGAAGTTAACTAGAGTTGTTTAGAAAACAAAGCAATTAAAAATCAAAAGGGTGCAGTACCTTAGAAGCTGTACCATTTATTTTCTTTGCATCTGTTGTACATCGCAAGACTAATTTCTCTTTATCTATGGTTACCTCATTTCTCTTTATCTGTGAAGACTATTTCCCTTCCAACACACACACACACACACCCCTCCCCATCCTCCTGCATAGGGGATGAAGGCATTTGTCCCACTCCCACTCAAAGGAAGGAGCAGGTGAAAAAGGGCTGCAATCATAAGGTGTGTAAGGTGCCTTGTTACAAAACTCCAGGTGTTGCTAGGCAACCCAGTGGTTTCAGCATGAAGTAGTTCTCAGGAGGTGAGACCGGATTGACCAGGCACTAATCAGCCTGGGTTTCCCACTGTAGTTTGTGTTCAGTGGGAACCAGAGAGGCTGAAACCTGCCCCTCACTGCCTCCAGGACTACTTACTCTAGAGGCAATGGGGCTTTTTTGCAGCATGGAATCAATTACTTGTGCGGCCAGTGGAGCAGCAACAATGCTTTTGAGTGCATGAGTGGCCGGTTTGGGAGGACTTACTCAGGGTGTAGCCTGACTGTGGATGTCATTACACATAACAAAGATCGGGTGTCAAAACCCCATAGCACATATTTGGCCATTATGTGTAAGCACCATAACAATCCCAACGCCAATTTGGCCACCCGTTGAACACCTGATGTGAACACCATTGCATTAAAAGGACAATTTGTGTGTTCAGGATGAACATGTGGTCAAAATTGTCTCTAATGATATCACGTGACATCTTAGCAGGTACAACATGAGTAATGAAGTGGGCAGCACCTGTGTGCTGAGATCAGGTGGGGAGCAAAACACTAGGGATGTGCAAACAGAACCAGGTTCAGATGTTCAGCCGTTCGGTGGTTTGGGTAAAAATTTGAGTTCATATTCCATATTTGGTTCAGTTGGGCCAGGTTTTTTATTTAGTTTGGTGCAATCAGGAACTGAAAATGACATTTGGTTTTTGAAATCAAGGGAAAAACTGAAAAACATATTTCTGGCTATACAATTTTTGTTTCTTATTAATTTTTGATGAAACTTGGTAAGATTGTACCCCTGATGGATTGCACTATGTGTACCAAAATTCGGAAAAATTAGATAAAGGAAACCGATTTCATGGATGTTGTGATTTTAAGAAAAGCTCCAAACACATTCATGGCTTCAACTTCTTTATCTTGAATCCAATGTTCATGAAACTTGTGCATATTAAGTCTCTCCATATCCTTAATAATTCTGCCAAATTTCAGAAAGAGTGGATAAAGGATCCCAAGGATATAAGACATTAACCTGAAAATACATTTCCAGCTGTAACATTTTGATATTCCATTCTGTTTACAGGATATTTGGTAAGAATGTATCAAATAACTTTGCTGAAATTTCAGCAAATGTACAGGAGATTTTGATAAAGGGACCCAATTATATAAGCAATTGATGTTGTCCCTGTGAAGATCATTATTCAGATGAATATCAGCATATTCAGTGCCAGTCAGAGGCAGGCACCCTGCATGGCAGGGGGAGAGAGACTGTCAGTCTTTGGGGTTGCTTCACATCCTTCCTCCTACAGACACATTCAATGGCCAAACACATTACTGTAAGCTTCTAGCTTTACAGGACTAATTGGTAGTGGCTTCGAGGTGGGCATAGGGGGTGGCCCTGAGGTGGGCATAAGCAACATAACGGGGACTTCTGAGATAGAATCCGAGCAGTCAGGAGATATAGTTTAAACACATCCAGGCTGGCCAATTATCATCACAATCTTATCCTGCAGCACTGAAACAGATGACATAAGAGAATCTCTATTGACTTTTTTCTAAACAAATGCTTCTGACTTCCCAGAAAGAAGTGGGGGAGATATGTTGGGATGGTCCCAGCACATAATTAGGATATTTGGTTGAAATTTCTGTTGGCCAATTGGCATCACAAACCAATCTTATACCACAGTGACATAAGAGAATCCCAGGCATAGGCCCCTTCCCTACATATGTTGTACAGGCATATAAAATTGGGACATTTTATAAAATCTTTCTTATATTTGTCAGAGATGATTTTAAAAGTGTAATATATAGCTCTGCCAAATTTCATGTACACTGATTGGACTACAAAGATGTTATAGTCAGGCATACATTTATATGTTAATTACTTATACCACCAAGACCATTTTTCCAATCCTTCTGAAATTTGGTAAAGATAGTAAATATGGGAAGGGGTATAAACCAGACAAGTTTTACCTATATTAGATGTGAGGCAAGGAAGTTACAGCTAAGAATGTATATGTAGAATATGGCAAAATACAATGATTCAACTGCTTCTAAAATTGGATGCCTTTATCCAATCATTTTGAAATTTGGTACACTTAATGCTTTCCATTGGAGGTATAGTCACACCAATTGTCAGCCATAAAAAACAAAAAAGCTACAGCCGATAATGTGTTTTCCATTGTAACCAATGGAAATTCAATTCCGAACTCACTGAACGCATCTGAACCGAACGTTTTAATTTGAGTTCGGTTCACACGTTCGGTTTGGTTGACCGAATTATTCGAGTTCAGTTCAAACTCTGAACTTCCTAACCGTGTTCGCCCATCCCTACAAAACACCAATTTGCCCCAAGATGGGCTGTGTGTGTCTAAGCAGCACCACGTGGTGAACACAGGGGGTATCTTTAGACATAACAAACTTCAGGTGTCTAAACCCCTAACCACATGTTTTGCCATTGTGTGTAAGCACCATAACAATCCCAACACCAATTTGGCAACTCATTGAACATGCAATGTGAACACCATTGCATCACAAGGACAATTTGTGTGTTTCGGATGAACACGTGGCCAACATTGTGTCTAATGATAATGTGTTGCGTGTTAGCAGGTATACCATTAGGAACAAGGCAGCAGCGCTTGTGGTGCTGAGATCAGGTGGTGAGAAAAACACCAATTTGCCCCAAAATGGGCTGTGTGTCTAAGCAGCACCACATGGTGAACACAGGGATAAACCAGTGTTCATATCAAGGTCAAAACACACAATCAGACACCCGTTGAGGTTATGTCTATAGGCACCCTGTGTGGACCTCATCCGGGATCAGTGCTTCAGCCTGCCCCTTCCAAGGTGGTTCAGAGCTTGGGACCTGAGATCAGGGACGCACACACACACCCGGACTCCAAGGCAGTGTGTACTTCAGGAGAAAGCTCCATGCCAAAGAGGGGAGGTAAATTGTCCCTCAAGTATGTGGGTTGCAGTGGAAGGACAGCTTTGTGACCTGGCTCCTCTAGGGAGACAAGTAAAGTGATTTTACAGTCTCTGAAGGAGAGGATGGGGGTGCTGCAAGCTCTTTCATCGGGGCTACACTCAGTGTAGTATGCATCATTTGACTCTGCAGTCAAAAATGGTGCACAGATGTGGGGTGGGTGCCCTCTTATTGAAGAGTGACATCAAGCTGACCTTCTGCCTCCTGCCTGTTCATCCAGTTGATTTCAAGCTACTGGGCTTCACTTTTGAAGGGAAGTTCTATTTTGATAAGACCATGCCGATGGGTTGCTCCAGATTATGCATGACCTTTGAGAAGTTTACCTCAATGCTCAAGTGACTGGTCCGGCACAGATCTGGCTTACAGCAGGTCATGCATTACGTATATTATTATTTTTTCAGAGGGAGGACTAGATCTGGTGAGTGGGTCAGAAAAAAATAGAGAGCCATCTACATATTTGGCATTCTTGGGGGTCAATCTGGACACTAGAGGTGTGCACCAGGGGACCATGTCATTTTAGTTTTTGTTTTTTTTATTTAAATATGTCTTTTTTTTTTTCATATATATAAAATCGTCATTTTTGTTTTTGCTTTCGTTTTCCATTGGTTTCAATGGAAAACATATTTTTGGCTGTATCTTTTTTTGTTTTTCACTATATTTCGCTGAAGTTTGGAGTGAAAATAGCTCCAATGGAAGGCATTATGTGTACCAAATTCCAAAAAGATTGGATAAAGGAATCCAATTTTAGAAGCAGTTGAATTATTTATTTTGCAAAAATCTTCTTATAAGAATGCCCCCTGTGCCATTAGAAGGGGGGGGGGGGTTGCCCACCTGCCCAGAACAGGGATTTGGGCAGGGGATTATAGGCATGGCCCTGTGGGCCAATGGGGAGAGAGGAGTGCATCTAGGGGCAGGGGGACCAACACGTATATATACCTGGACTGGCCAGGGGCCTCCTCCTCTCTCCCACTGCTGCTGGTATATGCAAGGAGTTTTCTCCCACCCAGCCCTACCTTCAATTCTATACTATCAATGGTGTGATGTGGCTTGTTTTAATGTGTTACAACTGCTGTGGGTTCTTGCTTGTTACTGTTTTCAGAGCCAAGGAGGAATTTTCCCTTCGAATTACTTGGCCAAAAGAGCTGTTGGGTTTTTTGCCTCTCCACAGCAGTTATGATTATTAACTATGTTATGGTTAGTGCTCTGTTTCGATTACATCACAACTTGGCGATTAGCAGTTTAGGAACTATGATGTGGTGAGGCTCCCTAAGAGCTAAGGGGAAGCGCTTCCACCCTGTCACCACTCGGGTGCCTCTTTATCCAAAAGCATGTTGGCGTCTGTTCCTGTGGTTAGTGCGGGCACAAACATTCTTACATGTAACTTTTTTATCTCACATTTAATGTATATGAAGCTTGGCAATTTTATACCCCTTCCTGTATTTACTATCTCTGCCAACTTTCAGAAGGATTGGATAAAGCGTCCTGGTGGTATAAGCAATTAACCTATAAATGTATCTCTGACTGTAACATCTTTGTAGTCCAACCAGTGGACATGACATTTGGCAGGATTGTATATAACACTTTCAAGATCATCTCTTCCACATATCAGAAAGATGTGATAAAGGGTCCAAATTTTATATGCCTGCACAGCATATGCAAAGAAGGAGCCTATTTCAGGGATTCTCTTATGTGTCACTGTGGTATAAGATCGGTTTGTGATGCTAATTTGCCAGCAGAAATGTCAACCAAATATCATCATTCTGTGGTGTGACCATCCCAACATCTCTCCTACACTTGTTACTGGGAAGTCAGAAGCATCTGTTTAGGAAAGAGCCAATTGAGATTCTCTTATGTCCTGTCACAGTGCTGCAGGATGTGATTGTGGTAATAATTGGCCAGTCTGGATGGGTAAACTATGGGTGATTTCAGATGTTATGTGGTCAAAGGCCACCACAGTCAATCCCCTGTGGTGGCAGTGACCACGTAATGTCTGTTGGGGGAAATGGGTGTTTCCCCCCAGATGTTACCACGGCAGGGAATCACATTCGCTGTGTGAGCAGCCGAAGCAGCAGGGCCGGAGGTCGTTGCGCGGCAAAAGTGATTCCCCACCGTGGTGACCCCCGCTGTCATGTCTGGATGGCGGCCACGGGTCAGAATCCCTGCAGAGATTCCGTCCCATGGCCAAAGCAGGTGAGCGATGCGGCAGCATTGGCTGTGGCGCCCGCCCGTCTCCCTAGTGGGTGGGCAGCGGGGAACGTGGAGGGGGTGGGGCCGTGCGGCCAAACGTTACAGCGTGCAGCCCTGCCCCTTCTCCGATTCCCCACTGGGATCCCCCGGCATGTCTGTTACGGCATGACGGGGGTCATCCCAGCGGGGAATTGAATTTTCATTTCGTGACGGGGCGAATACACCCCGTCACGTCTGAAATCACCCTATATCTCCTGATTTCTGAGATGCTATACCTAAAGCCCCAGTTATGTCCCTTTTATGCCCGCCTGAGGGTCACGCTCCCCCCCATGCCCGCCTTGAAGCCACTACCCATTGGTCATTTAAAGCTAGAAGCATGCATTAATTGGCCAGTGAATGTGTGTGTCAGTCTTTTGGGCTGCTACGCATCCTCTATCCTACAGCCTCTCTCCCCCTGCCATGCCAGGGTCTGCCTCTGACTGGCACTGCATGTGCTGCTATTTATCTGAATAATAGTTTTCAAGGAGACAACTTCAATTGCTTATAAAATTGGGTCCCTTAATCCAATTGTCCTGTCTTTTGGCAGAGATTACGGGGAAGGTTTGTGATACATTACTGCCTAATATCTTGTTAATAAAATGGAATATACAAATGTTACAACTAGAAATGTATTTTCAAGGATAATGTCTTATACCATCAGAACTCTTTATCCAATATTGCTGAAAACTGGCAGAAGTGTTACACTTGTGAAGGGACATACTAGTCACAAGTGTCATGCAAATTGGATGGAAGTTAAAAAAGATGTAGCCTTAAATGTGTGTGGAACTTTTTGTAAAAACACAATGTTCAATTTCTTCTAAAATTGGCTTCCTTTATCTGATTCTTTTGGCAATTGGTAAACCTTTTGCACTCTATTGGGACTACAATAGCTCCATGTTTCATCAGAATTAAATAAGAAACATTAACGTTATAGCTGGAAATACATTTTTCAGTTTTTCCCCTTTATTTAAAAAACAAAATGTCAATTTTGTTTCTATTTTCTTTATTATTATTTTTATTTTTCATTATTGCAATAATGGTAATTAAAATGACAATTTTCCTTATCATTATTGTAATAACAAAAACAGCATGCACACCCCTACTGGACACTGTAACTGCCTTTTCACATCTCCCAAAGGAGAAATCAGTTGTGTTGTGGGAGGATATTATCAGGTGCTAGGGGTCCACCAAGGTGATGATTAAGCAGCTTGGGGAGCCTAAATTTTGTGTCTGTCGCATTGTGGCCCCTGGACATGACTTTTTGTCTAGGCTGTATGCTAAAAGTAGAAGGAAATTTCCCCCCTCCCTACCTTGTTGTTGTTGTTGTTGTTGTTGTTGTTGTTATTAACATTTATATAGCACCGGTCATGTACCTGGTGCTGTACAGAACATAGAACTAGATGCAGTCCCTGCCTGTGGCTTACAATCTAAAAGACAAGGAGGGGGAGACAAAGAGAGGGGACAGTGGGAGAGACAGGGGAGAAGACAAACAAACATTCAGGTGGATGCGAAGTCTCAGGTGCGTGTGCTTGGCTTGGTTACAATTAGGTTGGTTGCAGAAGTCTGCAGAGGAGGACAGACAGTAAGTAAATGGGGAACAACTAGCAGGCATTGGGAAAGGCGACAAGGAAAAAGTGGGTCTTGAGGAGGGATTTGAAGGAGCGGAGGGAGGGGGCACGGTGGATGTGGGTAGGGAGGGAGTTCCAGGCATGGGGGCAGTGAGGGAGAAGGGTCAAAGGCAGTTAGGTGAGCAGGAGAAATGAGGGAGAGTGAGAGAGGGAACAGAGGAGGAGTGGAGAGCGCATGCAGGAGTGCATAGGGAGATTAGGTCCGAGAGGTAAGGGGGAGCTTGGTTGTGGAGTGTTTTGAGCATGAATACCAGGAGTTTAAACAGGATATGTTCAGGAAGGGGGAGACAGTGAAGAGAGAAGAGGAGAGGCTGCACATGGTCGAAGCGACGGGCAGAGTGAATGACCTTGGCAGCGGAGTTTTGGATTGTGATAAGGGGGGAGAGGTGACAGCAAGTGAGGCCAGCAAGGAGGAGGTTGCAGTAATCGAGAGAAGAGATAACCATGGCATGAACAAGGGTTTTGGCCGAGGAGGTAGAGAGAAAGGGGCAGATACGAGCAATGATATGGAGGGCGACTCGGCAGGATTTGGCAACAAAGTCAATGTAAGGTTTAAAAGAGAGGTGCGTGTCAAAGATGAAGCCCAAGCTGCGGGCTTGGAGAACAGGATGGATGGTGACTCCATTGATGGAGATGGGCAGGTTAGTGGGAGAGGAAGGGGAGGGAGGAAAAATGAGGAGTTCGGTCTGGTCATGTTGAGCTTGAGTTGACGTCGGGACATCCAGGCGTAGATACCAGAGAGGCAGTTGATGAGGTGTGAGTGAACAGAAGAGAAGAGAGAGGGGGTAGAAAGATAGAGTTGGGTGCATGCAGGATCTGAAAGCTGATCTGCCCACCTGGGTAACCTTTCTCTCCATCTTCAATTGAGTCAGCTTCTGGAGGCAGAACCTTTTGCTGAAGGTGGAGCTCCAGGTGCACTCAGATGCCACTGGTGGCCATGGGTTTGGCTTATATTTTAGGAGTAGGAGATGCGCGGTACACTGACTGGCAGAATGGGTGGAGTGAGGGCTGATCAGGGACCTTATATTTCTGGAACTGTTCCCAATTGCTGTAGTGGTTCATTTATGGGGTGATACTTTCTCCAACAAAACAGTTTGCAGAGACATATGTTATAACATGTGTTGTCTGTTTTCTTTTTACATTCAGGGACAGCTGGTGAGGAGCAGAGGAAGCTAGAATGGAATAGTGGACCACAGTTTTGTTCACTGGTCTGCCAAAATGGCAAGAAGAAAGCATTGGGGCTTTCAGATTGAAACGAATGAGAGGGCAGATATTGTGTGGAAAAAAGAAGAACATTCTCTGAGAGCAGTTGCTGCCCCCTCTACATGTGGCCTCAGCCTCGCAGCCCCCTGATATTCTGCTTATTTGTTTGGGGGATAATAATTTGACAACAGGTAAAGGCCTTGAGTTGATGAACTGGATGAAGGCTGATATTTTAGAAATTAAAAGAATGTTCCTGGGGGTAATGATTTTATGGATCCATCTGGCTGAAAGGAGAGTTTGGAGCTGGGCAGCTCATCCTGGTAGGGTGGATAGGGTTAGGAGAAAAATCAACAAGGAAAAAATGAGGTGGATACAGGCTCAGGGAGACAGAACCATCAGTCAAAGGAAAATTAGGCAGCCTTTGCAGTGCCCAGAAGCCCCCAGCAGCCTTTGCAGCGCCCAGAAGCCCCCAGCAGCCTTTGCAGTGCTCATCCCCTCCAGGGAGCCTGCCTGCAGGGATTTATTCCAGCTGACTTACCTGCTCGCTGCCGGTGCGGGGGGGGGC
>QEPC01007367.1:976552-991653 GCA_003113815.1 Sphenodon punctatus
AAGCAATCTAAAAATCCTACTCAACGCCTGCTGTTCAGGAACAGTGACTAGCTCAGAAGGTGTTGGGAAGGGGGGAGGCAGATAATTAGTTTCATTTCTTGCAAGCCTCTCCACCCCTGGTGCCTGGAAGTCTGCTCCTCAGTGACTGACACCTCTCTGTAATGTTTGACCTTCCAGTGAACCTTTTTTTGCCACCCGAACTCATCCGAATGCGATCCGAACTGACCGAACTGTTCGACCATTTCGCCGTTCGGTGCTCAGTTTGTTCGGTATGTTCGGGTTCGGGTTCGGGTTCGAGTTCGGTCATCCGAACGGGCCGAGTTCGGGCCGAACTCCGAACTGCCGAACCGCGTTCGCCCATCCCTAATTATTATATGCATTGGCTAAATGTGGGGCAAGTACCTCTTGGAAGGCTTAGTAAAATTCATTAGGAAAGCCATCCGGGCCACACGCTTTGTTTTTCTTAAATGTAGCGATTGCCTCCAAGACCTCCTGCATGGTTATTGCTGTATTTAAGAATGCCTTTTGATCTTCATTAATCTGAGGCAACTTTATAGAGTTTAGAAATCTTTTTCTTTTTTCTTTTTGAGGCCTACATGATGTGTACATTTTTTTGAAAAAGTCCAGAAAGGCCATTTGGATTTGCATAGGTTCCCCTAAATATTCACCTTGTGCACTTTGTACTTTTGAGATAAAAGCCTTCCTTTGCTTGCATTTGACTAAGTTGGCCAATGCTTTGCTGGTCTTGTTTCTAAATTCATAATAGTGGAATCTTATTTTTTGTAATTGCGTTTTTATTTTCCCCAGTTCTGCTATATTGATCATTTCCTTAGCTTTTAAGATTTCACGTTGCAGCTTGTTTGAGGGATTCACTTTATTTTGGGCTTCCAGCTTTTGCAGCTCATTGTATAAATCCTTAGCACCCTGTCTTTTCCTTCTATCTATCTGCGCCTGTAAGGAAATTATCTTCCCCCTAATTACGGCCTTGGCAGCTTCCCACAACACTCCTGGCGATGAGACTGACAACTCATTTCTTTCAAAAACTCCCTTATGTCTTCCAAAATTTTATCCCTGTTTTCCCTTACATTTAAGATGAATCTCCTAAGCCACCAATTTCCTCTGGGTCTCTTCGTTTCCTTTGGATCTTTGAATATGGAAACAATCGCATTGTGATCTGAAAGCACCACAGGTAGAATGAAACACGTATAACATTTTCCCAGCTCCATTTTTGAGCACAATACATGGTCTATATGGAAGTACATATTATGCACTGCCGAATAGAAGGAATATTCCTTCCCATTTATGTGCCTCCATAAATCCTCCAGTCCCACCGCCTGGAGCAACCGAGCTATCTTCCTTTGCTCTGCCTTGAGCCCCTCTCCCTTTGAGTGGTCTAGCCCAGACAAAATAGAATTTAAGTCTCCCTGCAATATAATCCATCCTTTAGCTTCTTCCATCAATATGGAGGTGTATTTTTTATAGAACACCAGTTTGCCTTAATTTGGGCCATAGATATTAACTAATGAGACTTGTAGGTTCCCCAGCTTACCAATGACACAAAAATCTCCCCTCCTTGTCAGTTATAATTTTTTCTTCCTTAAAGTCCATATTTTTATCTAATCCAATAAGGACTCCTGATTTTTTTTTTTAGTGGGCAGGAGGAGTACAGCTTTCCTATTTTGGGGCTTGCCATTCTTGCTACATCCTTCCTCAGCAAGTGGGTCTCCTGCAGGAAGAAAATATTTGCTCCTTGTTCAGCTATTAAATTTTTGACCCTTTTCCTTTTCTGGGGGGAGTTTAGTCCTCTGACATTAAGTGAAATTGTTTTAAATCCACTAATTGGACTTTTTTTTTTTTTTTTTTATCATGCCTCAGTCTGTCCCTTGTCCTCTTCCCTTTTTCTTTATCTAAATGTATTACCTCCCATCTCATCTTCCCTTGTATGAAGCTCATGTCTATGTAACACCTCTTTTTTTCACACACTTTTTTGCATATTTCAACTTTTTAAAACATTTCAAACTTTAACACACAAACAAACTAACCCTCCTCAACTTCCTCTCCCTCTCCCCCCATTCCTTGAGCTTTGCTTCTCTCCATGAAGATTCGCATGGTACTGGCTCCGTGGTGTTCTTCTCTTCCCCTGCTTCTTTTCAAGCTGGCCCTCTTCCCCCCCCTTTGTGATTTAGAACTTTAGCTGCAAGCCAACTTTTTATCTGTCTTTAGTTAACCTTCATCCCCGAGTATCCATCTTGCCTGTTCAATCCCTCATGATGACCATACCTTGGAGACTCCCTACTGCTCCTGCATAGGAGTCAGGACCCCCCTTTTCCCCTCTGCAATCTATTCCCTCTGGGCGAAATCATTCCCTGCAGCCACCTTCCCCACCCCTGGTTGAGCATCAAGACACCCCTATTCCACCCTGCCTTCAATCCCCAACCTAGATTTGTTTGAAAGTTATGCCCAGATACCCATTCTAATACCCCCCTCTTCCCCTCTGTGGTTGATTTTTCTCCAGGCAAACCATCATTCCCTGCATCCACACTCCCCAACTCTGGTTGAGCAACAAGATCCTCCTATTCCACCCTGTCTTCAATCCCCAGCCTGGATTTTCTTTTCTTTTTTTTCTTGAAGGTCATACCCAGATAGTCATTTAATGGTCTTTCATCTCTTCTCCTTTCTGCATAATGTGATCTTAATTTGAGTTGCTTGAGGATACTGCAGTGCTGAAAGTTTTCTTGTATGTGGGATCATTCCAGTTCATTCTGCTGCCTCCCCATTGCCATTTCTTGTCACTGCTGGTATTGAAAGTAAAAAGTCTTCCAAATCTTCTGTGGCATCAAAGGTTTTCTTTTTCCCTTTGTGCGTAATCAAGAGCTGTGCCAGGAAGATGATTCTGGGGCTGAGGTTTTTTTCTATCATTGCCCCAAAGAACTTGTTCCATCTCATTCTTCTCTTAACCGTCTGTGCCGCATAGTCTGGCAGCATTCTAATTGGGTTCTGCTGATATGTCCGCTTCCTTTTGTTCCTGGTGGCTTGCAGCAGTTGTTCTTTAATGTTATATGAGGTAAACTTCACTATGATAGGACGGGGGGGCTCCGAATCTCTCTGTCTCGGGCGTCCTACCCTGTGAGCCCTGTCAATGTCTGGGTTATGCAAGTTCCCCCTGTCTGGGAAGTTTTCCCTTATTATTGTCCATATAATGTCATTAATACACTCTGCTCCCTCAGCCTCTTTTACCCCATGGATCCTCATATTTACTCTTCTGGAGCGATTTTCTAAGTTTTCACATTTCTGCATTAATAAAGCTGTTTCTCCTTTTAGTTTCTTTAATATTTCATCATTTTCCAGGGCCTGGTCCTCCAGGGATGATATTCTTCCCTCTGCAACCTCTGTTCTTCTTGTCAGACTCTCCAGTTTTTTGTACCCTTCTTCAATTGCCCCCTTTATCCTTTTCATCTCTCCCAGCAATTCCTTCCTCATTTGGAGGATCAGGTTTCTTAACGCAGTCCCCTGCAGTTCTATTTCTGAATTAGAACCATCTGAGTCTGCCTCTTTCTCGAGCAGCTCTGGTGCCCTTTTCCTGCCGCCTGAGGCCTGTTCCAGCTCCCCAGGGCCCAGGGGTTTCCTTTTGTCGCTTGTAGCCCTTTCTCCCTCTTCCGGACCTTTCCTCCCTTCCTGCATGCTATTTCTTTCTATGGAGCTAGTTAGAGGGGTTCCCTGCTCCTCTAAGTCATTTTCCCCGGTCTTCTCACTGGCCTCAGACATGACTGAGTCTTCCCCTGCCTCAGGGCTTCTTGGCGTCCATTGTAAACTGCCGGTGGCTTTCCCCTGCTCCTCAGGCCCTGTGGCGTCCCTCCGCTGGCAGAATCTCTCCAGCGCATTAGCTTGTGAAATTTTTTGCCTGTTTTTGTTCTTGTTAGGCATGTCTAAACTTTGAAGGTACCTTTATTTTTTTTTTCTTTATTTTTGGCTGTTTTTTTTTTTAACGGAGGTGCGGCGCTCGGACTTCTCTTACCTAGCCAGTCCAACACATGCACAGATCCCCCACTACTAATGTTATTATGAATATTTGAATGGGCAGAGAGCAGGAGAACATACTGCTGAACAGAAAAGCAAGAAACCCACAAATCATACCCTCCACAGAGCATTGGAGTTCAAAATAACGAAGTCACGCAAGTTAAGATTACTACTACCACTACATATCATTTCTATAGTGCTACCAATCATATATATAGCCAGTATGGGTTCTGAAGGAGGGGGATGCTCTATCTAATAGACAGCCAATCTCTTGGCCAACAGAGACTGGGCCACCCATTTTCTCCTTTCCCTCTCTCTCATCTCTTTCTCCTTGATGTTTGATTTCTCCCTCCTTGCAACTCTATTTCTCTCTCACTCTCACTGTGACAGGGTGCCTCTTTCCAGATGTAAGTCTTATCCAGATCAAACCCACATACAACAAAGTGTTTAGGGAATTAATTCAAATATGCCTTGACATAAATCTTCATATAAGTCTCAGGGTGAAGCCTTCTCTGGCTTCATCCAAAGTTCCCAACTCTCCCCAAAGTCCTCAGTCCATATTCCCTCTCAGGGATCTCTCTAATTCCCTCTCAGGTTTCTCTCAAAAATCTGCAGATATGCAAAATTGCCACCAGGGCTGTTCTGCACAGGTGAGGCCCCATTTCCAAAATGGCACTGACAGCATCAGCACCATTTTGGAAAAGGGCAGCCATTCTGCACATGCACAGCACCAGTTTGCACATGTACAGAACGGCTGTCCTTTTCCAAAATGGCACCAATGCTGCCGGTGCCATTCTGGGAAAGGACTGTGCATGTGCAGAACAGCCTGTGCTTGCACTGTGATTTTTATTTATTGTTTAATTTTTAATAAGATGAAATGAAAAAATGCATGAAAATGATAGAGGGGGCTACAAACCCCCTGAAAATGGACACAATGTTTGAAACAAACATGAAAAAGTAATGAAAACTAATGATGTGTCTGCTGTACATCCATGATATGTCTGTGTCCAAGTCCATGCCTGGATTTCACAATTCTAAAGTAGATAAGAATTGGAACATTTCCAGAGGTGGTTTATTAAATTATTATTATTATTATTAATAATAATAATAATAATAATAATAATAATTATTATTATTATTATTATTATTAATTGGGTATTTATGTAGCATCAGCAATGTACCTGACCCTAACACACATTAAATTGGAGACAGATACCTACCCGGAGCAACTTTCAATCTAGGAGAGACAAGGTAGGGGACAACAGAAAGGGGAACTTAGGGAGAGACATTCATGAAGTTGAGAAGTCACAGGTGTACGTGCTTGGCTTAGTACAAGAAGGAGAAGGGGACCCTGAATGAAAGGCAGCAGAGGGATCATCAGTGAGAAGTCTGTTTAATCTTCTGCAGTTTACTCATAACTGCTTATCCGTATACTACCCTGTTTAGTGTAATTTGTCTCTTTATTTTATATGTGGGAGCACTTATGCATAAACTCTGGGTGATTACTGTTAGCTGACTCTTTTGTTTTTATTGCTGGGATTCAGCAATTCTCCCTAATTTGTGCAAATGGGCTCCATTACAGAACTCCATGCTGGAGGATTTTTCTATGTTCTTTACTGAGTGTTTTTCCTGTACCAATTTAGACATTGTTCTTATGGGAGAAAATTATGCATATTGGCCTATGCAATTTCAAGGTACACTGCTGGGAATAGGTAGCGTGGAGCAAAAAAAAAAAAAAAAAACCCCAAAAAACAACCTCATGGAAGTCTGACAGTTTATATAATGTTACTGTATAAGAGAGTTTGTTACGATTATCAAGTCATAGGGCAGGAGTGAAGAATTGGATGCTTTGAAAATTAGTACAAGCTCAGAAGGCTGGATAGGAAATGGGGTTGGGGTTTACTTAAGGAGTGTGCTCTTAATGGGGCTGGAAGGGGAGGATCAAGATGATGGATCTATGCGATAGATCCATCACATATCCTTGAGTGCATGTCCTCATCCTCATTCCCTTCCCCTGAACTCATTTGTTTCAGTACTTGAGGGGAGGGACTGTACCCATGGGTAAGATCCAGGAATTGGAAAGGGGAAAATAAAAACCAGCCATGGGCTTGAAGTTCTCCACCTCTATTAATTGTTTGCACTCCTGTCTCATTCATGCAATCAGTGTGCTTAACTGTAGGGGTGCGAAGTCTGTATTTGGATTAATCCATAACTGCATGAACGAGGCCATTAAGGATTAATCTGAACTGAACCAGAATAGTGCAACATTAGGTCTCATTCAGTTTGGTACCATACATGCAAAAATGACCACTAGAACACTGTGCGCATGCACAAGCTTTTGGCAGCATTGCCGCCAACTTGGGAAAAGGAAGCCAGACCAGGCTTCGCATGCATGGTGGCCATTTTGTGCATGTGCAGCATGGCTGTCATTTTGGAAAAGGTCATGGATGCATAGAATGATCTGGTGGCCATTTTGCACATCCACGGTAATATTTTTAAAACTTTTATTGTTTATTATTTTAATTAATTTAAATACAGATCCATAATAAAAATCCATAATTAAATCTGATACCTCTGGGGAAACAAAAAGAAAAAGAAAAATGAAACAGATTTTCATTCAAAGGACCACCACTACTTATCTGGGAGTAGAAGACAAGCTACATACTCCTGTAAAAAGAGGAATACCTTTGCTGCTTCTCTGACCTCTCTGAAAGTTATGTCATGTCCTCTCTGGAGTAGCTATTCATATAAAAGGGGAAATCAGCAGCTAGCTTCATGCAGAGGCTCCCATCCCAGTGTGTTTCCATACAGAGTCTGTCCTACCTGCCTCTCTATGGGTCTCAACCTTCCCCACCATTCCCCAAATGTCTAGCCAGCCGTTTCTGAGGAAACCATTGGAGCATGAGAAAATGTGCCCTGAGATATATTCTTTGGGTACCAAGCAAATGATGCTTTTCTGTGGTTAGGCATAGAATTCTTAATTTCTTAATTGGGGATACATTTCCTAAAGGTGGGAGGTAACCCTCACCTCCTGCTTTGGTGGAAACAGAGGACACTGGAAAGAGTGCAATGGAGAGTGTTTCCCCAAGGTCACCCTGTTGTAAGGCTGGCCCTGTCAAAAGATTTGGAAGGCATCGTCAGTCTCCAAACTGGAGATATAACACAACCAACCAAGATATTCTTTAGAGCTCAGTCTTTAATCATGTTTGAAGTTGAGCACATGTTAAACCCAGGGTTGAACCAGGGTTGTTGGGAGCGGGGGAGCTGAGGAGGACTTGTCCCCCTTGCCACCAAAGACCTCCCTTGGGTCCATTCCAGGGGGTGGTAAAACTAGAGCCTGAACAAGTAGTGACTTTATTACTCCTGAGTAATACCCACAGTTTTGGGTCGCCTATCAAGCAGCCAACTAGAATCTCCACACATGCATGAGTGCCCAGTGTGCTGCCCCAAATTCTGGTATTGCCTGGGAGTAGTTAAATAAACTAAAAATAAGTACCTGAAGGTAGTGGAGGAGGACTTCTGGTGGCATTTGGTAAGTGGCAGGGGGGGTCAAAATGGAGGCTGGGGAGGCATGGGGAGAGGTGAGGCTTTGGAATGTCCTGTGTGGGAGGTGGGGGTGATCTCCATGACAGCTAGCTTCAGTTTGTTTTTTCCCTGACATGGAGCCCTCCGCTTCTCATGAAATGGTGGCTATGTTGGAGCTTCTGGGAGGTCACACGGGAGTAGGGTGGCCATACCTCCCCTTTAATCCAGGACGCTTATGAAAAATACAGGATACAAGACTGCATTGGTTCCAATGCAGCCCTGCGCCCTGTATTTTTCATAAGCATCCTGGATTAAAGGGGAGGTATGACCACCATACACTGGTGTAGTTTCCAGGAAAGCCCTGTTAGCCTTCCACTAAAGACTAGGGAGGTTCTTAGACACTACACCTCCCAGAAGCCCCCAGCCACCCACTGACTCCTATGCAATTTCCTCCTGGGACATACTAAAATGAATGACAAGGAATGCCCATTGAAAACAACAGAGACAATGTGATTGCCAATTAGAAATAATGGGGATTTGGAATTGCCCATAGCTCATAATGGGCAGTAAACCAATGAAATGGCAGATACTAAACTGAAACAAAGGGTATGGAGGAGGATCTGAAATGCTAAAGGAGGATGGGAGAAGACTAAAAAAGGTTCTGAAGGGGAAAAGTAAGGAAGCCACAAAGATGAAAGATGGGAACGGGGGCTTAGTGTACCAAGAGTGGAGAAAATGACAGTGAGCTGTCTAGAAAAATGGATGGAAGAACACCAGAAGCAGATAAAATGAAAGGGATAAGGGTGGAATAATGAGTGAAAGGACACCAGGATAGGGGTGTGCACCATTACTGAATTTGTAACTGATTTTCATTACTGAACTTTGCCCCCCACCCACCCACCCACCTCATTGATTTCTGTAGGAAATTGATCTCCAGGTGTAACTTCTTAATTTGTTATCCAATTTGCATGATATTTTGAAAGAATACACCCCTTATCCAGAGGATCGTTCCATCCAAATTTATAAAGATTGGTTAAACGGTACCAATTCTGAAAGCACTTGACTTTTTGCTGACATTTGCAGCTGTAATGTCTTTGTTTTCCATACAATGTGGGTAAAATTTGTAATCTTTGTGCAAATCCTGAAAGGGATTATCCCTGACAACTTTCAGAAAGACTGGTCCTGATTTTATTAGCAATTTAAGCTCTTTGGAATGAATTAAAGGACTTTAGGAAGGCAGAGCAGGAGCCTCAAGATGAGAAATTCCCCATCAACAGTTAGCATCTTACCTGAACAGTGAAGTGAACAGACACAACTGTCAGGACGCGCTCCACCCGTTTAGGTC
This sequence comes from Sphenodon punctatus, assembly GCA_003113815.1. Taxonomy (NCBI): domain Eukaryota; kingdom Metazoa; phylum Chordata; class Lepidosauria; order Sphenodontia; family Sphenodontidae; genus Sphenodon; species Sphenodon punctatus. Next base: position 985,440 of record QEPC01007367.1, read on the forward strand.
GGTGGCGGGGTTCCCAGAAGCTCCTGAACAGCGGGGGGATGGAGCGTGCAAGAGCACCGTCACAAAGAGGGTGGGGAGAGGCGGGGCTACTCCATGCGCTGGTGTCGCTCTGAACTCCGCCCCCAGTGAGCGGAGAGCGGCACAAGGCTCTGTGATGGGTTGGGGCCCCGCCCGGAGCACACCTGCCCCACATTAGGCATGGACTTATAAATAGTACCGGCGGGGCTCAGAGCCACCGTCGGTAATCATTTATGAGAGACTGGCCCCCTAGCGACCTGGATATTCTTATCTGTTCCTTGAAAGAGTTAGAGTGAGTGGTTCTTGTGTCCCCCCCCCCTCTGTTGAAGTGAATCAGTGAGCAAGTAAGTGTGGTGTCAATACTAACCTTGTTGTCTTTTGTGTGGGCGTAAGTTGGACCTCTGGGGTAAGGAGCTTCCTTTTCCCCCTTTCATGAATCCCTCGTTCCTTTGTGATATTTCTAGCAAGTCCTTCCCTTTGAGTGAAAGCCCTCTCCATCACCCAGTTGTGAGTCCCTTTGCCCTTCCCTGTACTCTTCCTCAACTTTTCCCAGGAATCCCTTCCCCCCTTCCCCTTCCTCCTTCACCTTCCCCCATGCAAGGTGCCCTGGGTCCTGAGAAAATCCCCGAGCATCTGTTCACCCATTTTTGTATTGTCTCTATCCTTGGGGCAAACAGCCTCCACTCTCATTGTCCCAATGATGACAAGGGTTGCTCTCTAATTAAGGGAGAAAGCCCACCTTCTACCCTGAGGGACATTTTACCCTTTAAGGGTAAATTCACGAAGAGAGGAGTTTGCCCTGGGTGGTTGACATTGTGTTTGTGGGTTAGGGTGTTCTTGGTGTTACCCTCCTTGTCCTTTCCCCTCATATCTTCCCCTTCACCCCCTACCCCTGTGACAGAATTATTGGCGTTCCTCCCTTGAGTTTGGGGCACTATAGCTTCCAAACAACAGGTTCAAGAGCTCATTCATACGGTCCAGTCCCTCACTATGGAGGTCCAGGACTTCAAAGGGGAAAATAAAGAGCTTCAATCACGTTGCCAAGCTCTCCAGAAATCCCTGGACCAGGCACCCCTTTTCCCTAGGGATGCTCAAGAGCAACCCATAGAAGCATCTGCTTCTTCCTCTGTGATGCACCCTCCATTGACGCCTATACCAAGGGAACCTAAAGCCCCACGACCAGATAAGTTTTATGGGGATAGAAGGGCTTGCCAAGGCTTTTTAGCCCTATGTAATCTTACTTTCCGGACTCAACCCCTCACGTACCATACAGACCAATCAAAAGTGGCATATGTTGTAGGGCTGCTAGGGGGAATGGCGTTGGATTGGGCCACCCCTCTCCTAGCGGCTGACAATGATCTGTTACGAGATTATAAGGGGTTCCTTAAACAATTCTGTTTTTTATTCGATTATCCCCATCGGGTGAGAGATGCAGAACAAGCGATACTCCATTTACGTCAGGGTACAACCCCTTTATTGGATTATATAACCCAGTTTAGGAAGTTAGCATTTGACTTAAATTGGAGCGATTCTGCGTTCAGGGCCCTATTCCGACAGGGACTCAGTGAGGAAATTAAGGACCAGGTAGCGTGTGCTACTACCTCCCCCGTCACCTTAGAAGAAATGGTGGCATTATCGGTACAAATTGATGAGCGACTTACCGAACGAAATCGAGAGCGAAAACGTGACCAATGGGGTGGTGGGACAGTACCCGTATCCCACCTAATCCCCCTCAAACTTCTACAAGTCAAGAGGGTCCAGGACCTATGCAAATAGGGGTATTACGTAGGCCCCTTAGCGTAGAAGATGGGAGAGATGCCGTCAACTTCGTCTCTGTTTTTATTGTGGCAAAACTGGACATAAAGAGAAGGATGATCTCCATGGACCGCTGTTTTCTCCCCAGACATTTGCTGCAACTCTCCCCTCCTTATCCCAGCTACAAACTGTAAGTCGAAAAGAAAAAACGCAACCTAACTTTCAGCAAAAGGAGGGGTTATTTTTGTATAAAGGTAAAGTGTTTATACCCCCCAAATTTAGGCCGCAGGTAATGTGGGTCCACCACGACTCCCCTCTTGTGGGACACCCTGCATTTCAATGCACTCTTTTATTACTTCGTAGGTCTTTCTGGTCGCCTTCCTTGTATAAGGATGTCAAACTGTACGTTCAAGGCTGCTTTACCTGCGCAAGGACCAAAACTCCTCGGACTCTACCTGTAGGGTTACTACAGTAAACTGACTGTCCGAAGGGACCTTGGAAAAGAGTAGCCTTGGATTTTATCGTAGGTCTTCCACAGTTGAGAGGGTATGACTCTATTCTGGTTGTGGTGGATTATTTTACAAAGATGGGCCATTTTATTCCTTGTAAGGGACTACCTTCTGCTGCTGCAACAACTCATCTGGTTCTTCGAGAGGTGGTGCGTTTACATGGCGTACCGGAGGAGATAGTATCAGATCAAGGCCCACAATTCATTTCCCGTTTCTGGAAGGTCTTCTTTACTGTTTTGCGAGTTAAGCTTTGACCCACCACTGCCTACCACCTGCAGGCTAATGCACAAGTGGAACGTATCAACCAACACATCGAACAATACCTTTGTTGTTTTTGCACTTACCTGCAAGAAGATTGGGTAGACCTTCTTCCTCTTGCGGAATTTACATATAATTACGGTTCTAATTCTTCTTTGGGTACCTCATCTTTTTTTGTATCCTATGGCTTTCATCCACCCCTTTGTTTTCCAGATGCACCCCTCACCTCTATCCCGGCCGTTGGAGCTTTGGTGAGGACCATACGTCAGGCCCAACGTGTGGCCCAACAACACCTTCAAGAAGCACGCATTCAGTATAAAAGAGCGGCCGGCAAACAACGTCTCCCTGGACCAGCCTTTCAGGTGGGCGATATGGTATGGGTAAGACGATTAAATTATCCTTCCTTACACCCTTCCACCAAGCTTGATGATGCGTATATGGGCCCCTTTCCTATTACCCGCAAATTAAATGAGGTAACATATACCGTGGGGCTCCCCGCCCATATGCGCATACATCCTTCATTTCACATATCCCTTTTGAAAAAAGCCGTAACCCCTTCCTTTGCTATCCAATGACAAATGCCGGCCCCTCCTATCCTTCTCCCCGTGGATTCCGAATATGAGGTCCGAGCCATCCTAGACTCCCATATCTCAGGATCACGTTTATTTTATTTAATCGATTGGAAAAATTATGGACCTTCTGAATGTTCCTGGGAGCCTGCTATGAATGTCCATGACCCCTGCCTCGTTAAGAGATTTCACCTTCGCCACCCCTCTAAGCCAGGTCTTCGGACCTTAGTGGGGGGGGCGGGGGCATGGGCGGGGGGATACTGTCAGGATGCGCTCCACCCGTTTAGGTCGGTAGCAGGTTTCCCAGCGGCTCCTGAACAGCGGGGGGACGGAGCGTGCAAGAGCACTGTCACAAACAGCGCAGGGAGAGGCGGGGCTACACCATGTGCTGGCGTCGCTCTGAACTCCGCCCCCAGTGAGCAGAGAGCGGCACATAGCTCCGTGACGGGTTGGGGCCCCGCCCGGAGCACACCTGCCCCACATTAGACAATGGACTCATAAATAGTACCGGTGGAGCTCAGAGCCACCGCCGGTAATCATTTATGAGAGACTGGCCCCCTAGCGACATGGATATTCTTATCTGTTCCTTGAAAGAGTTAGAGTGAGTGGTTCTTGTGTTCCTCGCCCCCTCTGTTGAAGTGAATCAGTGAGCAAGTAAGTGTGGTGTCAGTACTAACCTTGTTGTCTTTTGTGTGGGCGTAAGTTGGACCTCTGGGGTAAGGAGCTTCCTGTTTCCCCTTTCATGAATCCCTAGTTCCTTTGTGATATTTCTAGCAAGTCCTTCCCTTTGAGTGAAAACCCTGTCCATCACCCAGTTGTGAGTCCCTTTGCCCTTCCCTTTACTCTTCCTCAACTTTTCCCAGGAATCCCTTCCCCCCTTCCCCTTCCTCCTTCACCTTCCCCCATGCACGGTGCCCTGGGTCCTGAGAAAATCCCCGAGCATCTGTTCACCCATTTTTGTATTGTCTCTATACTTGGGGCAAACAGCCTCCACTCTCATTGTCCCAATGATGACAAGGGTTGCTCTCTAATTAAGGGAGAAAGCCCACCTTCTACCCTGAGGGACATTTTACCCTTTAAGGGTAAATTCACAAAGAGAGGAGGTTGCCCTGGGTGGTTGACATTGTGTTTGTGGGTTAGGGTGTTCTTGGTGTTACCCTCCTTGTCCTTTTCCCTCATATCTTCCCCTTCACCCCCTACCCTCGTGACAACAAACTAGGTGAACTGGTCAGTCATCCACGCTATGGTGAGTTGTAGTCATTTCTATTTTAATCATAGCAATTCTAAATTTGCATAAATTAGTATAAATTAGCATGTGTACATTTCACAAAAATGTTTGTCATCTATTCTGGCAATGCGTCAGTGGCCACCCTCCTTCATGATGCCAATTGACCAGCAGGAATTTCAGCCATGTATCCACATTCTGTGCTGCGCCCAACCCAAGACCCCCTGCTTGTTGGGGGCATCTGTTTAGGAAACAGCCAATAAGAGATTCTCTTATGTCCTCTGTCACAGTGGTGTAGGGTGTGTTTGGGATGCCAGTTGCACAGCCTGGATGTGTCAATCATGTCTCTTGTAGGGATGTGCGAACGTGGTTCAGATGTTCGGAGTTCGGACCGAACTTGGTCTGTTGGGACGTCCAAACCGAACGTCTGAACCGAACTTGAAAATGGCCGAACAGTTCGATCATGTTCAGGTGAGTTTGGATGAGTTCGGGGGTAGGAAAAATGTGACTTCGGGCAGGAAAAATGTGACTGGAAGGGAGAGGCAGCTGAAGAGATGACTTTCTGGCACCAGAGGTGGAGACCAGGGGTTGTTTCAGGGCCAAATGACACCGATACAAAAAAAAAATCTTTGAATTCAGTATCAGTATTGGTATCGATAGCGCTATTTTTGAATGTTCGGCCAAGTTCGGCAAAACCAAACTCCGTCAACCCGAAGAACAGAACCTGAACTCGGGTTTTGAACCAAACAACTAAATGTCTGAACCGCATTCTGTTCGCACATCCCTAGTCTCTTGATTGCTGGGATGCTTCCCCCTCCCCCCTGTCTTGCTGCCCGAAGTCCCTTCATTGTCCTGAAATTTTAGCTTTTGTCCCCAAATTTTCAGGACTTGTATTTACACAACCTCTGTAAAAATCACAAACCTTCAATTGCTTATAAAATTGGGTCCCTTTAGCCAATCATTCTGAAATTTGGCGGGGGTGATTCCTTGAATGAGAGGTATACTGAATCCAATCGTTCTGAAATTTGAAAGGGTTGTTCCCTTGTCTGAGAAGTATACTTTGTCCAAATGTTATTAAAATTGACGCAAAACAAAAAGTTTTGCACCAGGCCTTCTAGTGAGTTCCCCAACATTTGCACTGATCTCAATAAACCCAGTTTACCCCCCTTCCCATCTTTCCATTTTGTTTCTGTGGCTTAACCACCCCCAATAGCTTTTTTTAGTAACTCCTCTCCCCCTCCCCATGCTATTTGGTATTTCAGATCCTTCCCATTGCCTCTGTTTCAGATCAGCATCTGCCATTTTATTGGTTTACTGCCCATTGTGGGTTAATGATAATCCCAAATCCCCATTACTAGGGATGGACGAACGCGGTTCGGAAGTTAGGAGTTCAGCCTGAACTCAGCCTGTTCGGACAATTGAACCCGAGCCTGAAACCGAACCTGAACCAACCGAACTGAACTCAATTCTATACGCCAAAATGACCGAACAGTTTGATCAATTCAGATTGCGTTCGGGTGGCTAAAACATGGTGTCACTGGAAGGCCAAACATGGTATGGAGGGGGAGTCATCTGAGGAGTAGACTTCCAGGCACCAGGGGTGGAGGGTGGAGAGGCTTGGAGTAGCAGCCAGCCTGCCAAATCACCATCCCTTTTTGCCTCAGACCACTGGCTTCGCAGTCTGCGATTGACCACGGGCTAGGCTGCACGGAGCCAATGGGGCTTGCGGTGAGGCGGGCGTAGCAAGAAACAAAAATGATTGCCTCCCCCCTTCCCAACACCTTCTGAGCTAGTCACTGTTCCTGAACAGCAGGCGTTTCAGAAGGCTCCCTCTCTCCCAGGAGTTTTTGTTCCTTCCTATTCCTAATTCATTGCCATCC
>QEPC01007367.1:991853-1061241 GCA_003113815.1 Sphenodon punctatus
CTCCCCTATGGGCAGCAGACTGGCCTCTCCTTTCCTTCTCCATTTCTCCCTCCAAAATAATGTTTTTATATCGGTGTTTTTAAAAAAATAATAATTTTTTTATTTACATTTTTATCTTGTGTGTGTGTGTGTGTGTGTTATATATATATATATATATATATAAAGAGAGAGACATTAGAGATAGTAGACTGTTGTAGGATTTAGCTTACTGATAGAGATACTGTTTAGTGATTTAATTTTAGCGTTTGTAGGAATAGGCCTTTCTACTTATTAGAAAATCCATTTAGTTCATAACATTTAGAATAGTTAATAGCACTTAGATTTAGTGTAGATAGATAGATATATAATATTAGATAAAAAATGTAAATAAAAAAATAAGATAGAATATAATAAATATATAAAAACATTATTTTGGAGGGAGAAATGGAGAAGGGAAGGAGAGGCCAGTCTGCTGTCTGGAGGGGAGCCAATGGGGCACGTGCCAGAGGTGGGAGGGGCCATGGCAGGGGAGTGGCAGCAGAGAGCAGCAGTAGCCAGAGTCAGAGCACATCACCCCCTCGCCCCCAAACTCAGCAGGCCTGCTTTAGGGCAACAGGCTTCAGTGGCTCAGCGTTGCCTCCTGGAATTACCCTACTCCACTGCCACGCAGGGCACTGGAAGGGCTTCAGGACTTGAAGCTGTATCTGTTTCTGCTGCTGGTGGTGCTGGTGTAGGTGCTGGTGCTGTTTCTGATGATCCTCAAGGACCACAATGTCCCCCACTGTCAAGGCGATCCAAAGCAGTCCAGAGGTGGTGGATCCCACCTTGAATGCTAGAGGAAGGGCACGATCCCCAGGCAATGTCAGTAAGGAGAGGAGTAGCAGCAGCATCACTAGCAGCTACAGAGGGGGGCACAGCAGCATGGCAGGCACGGGCAGTCTAGCCTCAGGGTCTCAGTACTCCCCTTCATGGGACATCACCGTGATCGAAGACAGTGAGTCAGAGGCAGACACTAGTTCTGCAGAGGAGATATAGGGAGCTGAGGTGATGGCTGAGCCTCCTCCCAGAGCTGTGTCACCAGAGCCACCAAGTTCTCCTGCTCCTAGCAGCACTGGCAGCAGTGTGTCAGCTGGGGTGGGCAAGAAGGCAGGAGGGGGGGAAAACATCCTCAGTCTGGGATCATTTTAAGCAGGTGCGGGCAAATGATCCCAAAGAGGTGCAGTGCACATTGTGCAATAAGCTGGTGAAGTGTGGGCAGGGGCTCACCAATCTTGGGACAACTGCAATGGCAAGGCACCTGAAGTCATGCCACAGTGCTCTGCTGCTCAGCGGGAAGGCAGGGGAAGTGGATGCGAACGGGTTCCTGACTGCAGCGTCCAGTCACCAGGCTCCTTCACTGGGCCAGTGTCCTGTACCAACTGCTGCTGCCTCTAGCAGCAGGAATAGTATGGGGGCATAACAGCAGCAGGAGCCTCCCCAGCAGCGCCATCAGTTAACCATGGCGGAGCTGGAGTGGGGGGTGGGGGGATCTGTCAAGGTCATCGGCAGGGCGCCATGGCACTGGCGAAGCACCTGTTAGCAGAAATGATAGCCCTGGATGGCCAGCCCTTGTCAATTGTGGAGGACAAGGGCTTCTAGTGGCTGATTGGGTTCCTGGCCCCCAACTTTAAGCTGGCTTCCCGCTCCATCCTGAGTTGGACTGTGGTGCCACAGCTCTACAGGGCTTTGAAGGAGCGGGTGAGGGAGCAGCTGTCAGGGGATGGGGGGGCACGGTCCACTTTACCATTGACCTGTCGTTTGCCAGAAACTCCCAGCATGCCTACCTGGCAGTGACTGCACACTGGTGGCGGGTCCCAGAGGCAGCACTTGGTAGTGGCAGGAGGGGTACTGAAGCAGGGTATAGGTGGGCCCTGCTTCAGGCACAAGTCATGGACAGCTCCCACACCTCAAGAAAGCTTGAGGCAGCCCTGGCCACCATGGTGAAGGAGTGGGTCACACCAGGCGCGGTCTTCACCAAGGGGTGTGTGGTCACGGACAACACGGACAATACCATAAAGGCAGTCCATGACAGGGGCTTCACAAGAATCCCTTGCACCACACACACCCTCAATCTTGTGGTGAAAGATGCTCTGGGCTTGGGGAGAAGGGGATTGGGCCAGGCACCCTTAGCTCCCTGGTCAAACGGGGGAGGAAGCTGGCGGGGTTCTTCAACTGCAGTGTGAAGGGTAGAGAGGTCCTCCAGGAGAAGCAGGCCGAGCAAGGGACCCCAGTGCACACGGTCTTCCAGGTAGAATTCCACCTCCCTAATGCTTGAGCGGCTTCTTGAGCAGAAAGCTGCCCTGCATCAGATTGAACTGGAGACAGACATTAAGGCACCTCCAGGGTACAACAGGGAGGAATGGGAGATTCTAGCTCACACGGTCTTTGTCCTCAGACCATTCCTGGCCATGATGGAGGCCATGAGAAGCTCCACCGCCACCCTCAGCCTGGTGACACCTCTGGTCCATAGTCTCAAGAGAAGCCTGAATGAGTTACTTGGGGAGCGGGATTGTGGCCTCCAGGCAGGAAGCTCTCCGATGATGTGCTTTACCTGGCATGGAAGCTGAAGGTGGGACTGAGTGTGCACTTTGATGAGCTCCTGCACCAGGAGGAATATGTCCTGCCAACCATGCTGGACCCCAGGATCAAGGGCAGCATGGCACTTGAGACAGCAGTCTATGGTCTCTGGAAGGGTATGCTGATGCAGAAGGATCCGCCAGGCAGAGCAGGACATGCAGAAAGATGCCCCTGTGGATGGTGGGAGAGGGATCAGTGACCCCTTCCAGGCATCTGGGTCTATTCCTGCCCCCAGCCCTAGCGATAGCAGCTGCATCAACAGCAGGATGAGCAGCAGCAGCAGGACCCCTACTAGTGCCAGCAGCTCCTCCTTTGTGCTGTCCACTCTGGGGAGCATGGGGCCCAGCACAAAAGGGCAAGTAGCATGCCCGAGGACAGTGGGACAGGTGGTGCCCACCCAGAGATACCAGAGGGAGTATGATGGTGCCTCAGCAGCAGTGGAGACCTACACGGAGGAGGAGCTATTCATTGAACCCAGAAGCGATCCCTTGGCCTACTGGACTGGCAAGGCCAATGTGTGGCCAGCCCTGTTGAAAGTGGCCAAGGATATCCTGTCCTGCCCACCAACCAGTGTCCCCAGTGAGAGGGTGTTCTCCATGGTAGGGGACATTTGCTTCCTGCACCACCTGCGACTGGGGGCCAAGTTGGTGGAGCAGTTGCTCTTTCTGAAGGTGAACCTTCCACAGCTGGGATTCCCCGAGCTGCCCCTGGACAAGGAGTGATGGTGCACTGGCAAATGCCATCCCATGCCAGGGGAAGTCTTGGGATGGGGCTCCTCCTTATCCTCCTCAATATGGACTAGGGCTACTGCTCCTGTGCTGCTGAGGTGCTGTCCCTCCCTCCCAATGCCTGGCACTCACCCTGCCTCTCTCTCTCTCTCTCTCTCTCTCTCATACTATATGGCCTGGCCGCCTTATCTGACTGACCCCATGATGCAGGGTGGCATTGGGAAAGAAACTTCTGCCAATGTCCCAGCCTGGCTGCCCTACTGCCTCACATGCCACACTGCCTGTTTGCCCGCCCAGCTTTCTGCCAAGTTCAAAGTATGCCTCAGTCTGCCTTCCTGCCTCCCATGCCAAGGTGCCTGTCTGCCCACCCAGGTTGCCTAGCTCAAAGCCTGCCCAAGCCCACCCTCCCTACTACCTCTCATACCACGCTGCCTGCCTGCCCGCCCAGGTTGCAAAGCTTGATCCCTGCCTCAGTCTGCCTTCCTTCTGCCCATGCCATGCTGCCTGCCAGCCCGACCACCTGCCCAGGTGGTGTAGATCAAAGCCTGCCTCAGTCTGCCTGCCTCTCATGCCACGATGTCCACCCATCTGCCCACGTGGCCTAGATCAAAGCCTGCCTCAGTCTGCCTGCCTCTCATGGCACAGCGCCTGTCTTCCTACCCTGGCAACTCTGGGTGATGTGCACCACTGGTCTGGTTGGTAATCCCGCCGCTGCTGTCTGCTTGTCCATGGGTGCTCTGCCCTGGCCAATCCAAATGCGCCCACACAATCCTGCTGCTGCCGTCTGCTGCTATATGGGACATAGATTCTCTTTGGTGTATTTGGCTGTGCTACATGCTACAGAATCTGAAACAATGCACCTCCTAGGTCCAGCCCATTGGAAAACATCTTGGCGATCAAGGTATGTGGAGACTCACCCCGGGTCAGACCTCATCAGAGACTTGTTTCAGATAAACCAGTGTAGAAGTCACTAGAATAGGAAGTCCGAGGAGAAAAGAGAGGGGCTGCCAGGGCAGAGTCACTGCCTAGACAATCAAGACACTTACTCACTTGGGCTGCATTTGGGGAGAGCCGAGACATCCTGGAATGGAGGCGGAGACTCCCTCCTCCGGGCAGAAAATGGTCTGGTGAGCCACAGATCCCTGTATTGCTGAGAAAGAGGGGCTTCTGGGGCAGAGCCACTGCCTAGCTAATCGAGACACTTACTCACCTGGGCTGTGTTGGGGGAGAGCCGAGACAGTGTGGAGTGGAGGCGAAGACACCCTCCTGCAGGCAGAAAAGAGTCCGGTGACACTCAGGCATGAGCCCTGGCATGAGCCTAAGCACAAGAGCCAAAGAGTTCTGCCCTTATAGTGCCCTTAGAGGAGCCCGGAGAGCCGGAGGGCCCCCCCTCACTGTTTTCCTTCCAGTGCGGTGCAGAGGATAAGAGTAGCAAAATTAGAGACCCTGAGGAGTAATGGCTACCGGGGAGACTGCGAGGTTTAGAATAGCAGCCGGGGGGAGCCTGGGTGTGAGCCAAGCATTGAGTCTTGGGCTGTGACAGTTTGCAGCAAAACCACAAACTCACAAATCCAATCGTGTCCAGCTGAATGCCTAAAGCTGTGCACACAAGGGCAAAGACTGAATGGGTTAGGATAAGAATTGGAGCTGTAGCATCAAATTGTATGCTATACAGATATATCATATTATACACTGTGTACTCTAGCCCCATTGACTAGGTTATGCTATTGCAGTCCACTTGATAGGTTTGTGGTGTTACTATGGATAGGAAAAGAGGGCGTCAGTCTCCCTCAGTTTCCCCTGTTGATTTACTCCCCCCCTAAGAATAAGAAAAAGGTACAAACTCGAGAGAGGGAAGAAATTACATTCTGTACTCAGAACAGATTTGCTTGACTAGCTGACGAGGAAGGGGGTTTATTAAATATATCTGAGACTGCTCCCAAAGGGGAGATTTTGTACTCCCCAGGCAATAATGGGTATAAGGAGCACAATCAGGATAAGGGAACTGAAGATCTCATAGGGAAGAAGAGTATATTGATAGCCAGAACCATGGCTTTGCTGTTTTCCAGTATCTCAGAAATGAGTGATTCTGAGGCTAAGGTGAAAGCCCAGTTAGGTGAGATTTTGGAGAAAATGAACAGCGTGGTAGATGGTTATATGCTTTCAGACCTACAGAGGAAGGCAGGAAGCCATAGCAGAATTAGATCAACGGCCCCAGTCAATAAGGAAGCCACCGTGTCACATGATTATAGGAAATCTGTTTGGCGCAGACCCGAGAGAAATTTCTTTAACAACCATAAAAGGCATAAAAGGGTTATGAAAATAATAGATAACGCAGTTATTTGTAAGGTGAGTCCTGATTACGATGGCAGTATCCCTTCATGGGAAAACACGGTGGTCATCGCAGTCAATTTATCGCATTTGCTCACAGCTAAGATAGAGCCACAGCTAATTACAAAGGTGACGGTTATCTCACACTCAGACTCATGCCTGCAATTGGAAATCTATTTTCCATCTAATCACCTGGTAAAAGGCATATTTGCTGATAGGAAGTATGTGTTAATTAGGGGTGTATCTATAGACAGGATGATCCTTTATGAGACTGTCATGCAACATCAGAATAGACACCTCTTAAATCAGGACTGTGTAAGATCTGTGCCATTTATTTATTTATTTAATACATTTATACCCCGCCCCTCCTGCAAACAGCTTGGGGTGGCTAACAAATTTCACGGCCATTGAAGCTGCGGCATCTCAATCCTTATTCCCTTTTTGATAAGAGAAATACGAGACAGGAAACAACAGAGGTTCCTAGGGGATACTCCACCCCAGAATCACAGACTGAAGGTTTGGGGGTTGTACATGAGGGACAGAAAGAAGGGACTCTCAGGGGTGACAAGGTGAGAAGTGTCCCATATTAAACCAATTAATGGAACCGAGATGGGATCCGAGGCACTTACAGATTTTGTAGATAATGGTCAAGTTTCCTATAACACTATATTCGAGCATCGGGCAGTGTCGAGGGAAATCACGATAGGTTTTGGAGGCAATCCCATTTCAGCACTAGGAGGACAGACCCTAGTTGGTGAAATTAGTACCTTCCTTGTGGGCCTCACAGGAGAAGGAGCGAATTCCTGAGTCTTTGACAAATTAAGGCACCTATCTCCCTTGGATCAATATCTAATATTACAGAAGCTTGACCAGCTTAGGGACCAGTTACGAATAGATGAGATCAATTATAAAGCACCAGAATCAGCAATTCCGCATAAACCTGAGCATAACCCGAGTATTGTTACTGCAGCCCGCTATCTGAAGCCAGCAGAAGAAGGTAGCCTCCTAAAAGGGCAAATCTTTTTAGAAGCCCAACTCACTGGGGGAGATGACAAATTAGGTGTAAGGCAGGATGGATTCGAACTACAGCACCATGGAAAGGGGTCAAATGTGGTGATAGGACAGCTTAGCCCCAGTCAGTTAGAGATAGGGTCGCACCAGATTGACATTTGGGTTTCCCAGACTTATCCCCTGGACTGCAATTACCAGTTTAAGCAGAGAATGAAGTTCGACAACTTGGAGTAGTGGCCTCATAATTAAGGATAAAACCCCTGACTCCTTTTTACTAGCCTCATGGAATATTACTGGACTCAAATCTAGATTGGCAGATCAGGAGTGGTTGGGCCTTCTGTATGAGTTTGATATCATCTGTATGCAAGAGACTTGGATGAGGGAAGGGGAGAATTTAAGCCTGCCAGGCTTTAGGACAATTTTCCAAGGAGGACAGAAAATGGGTCAAAGAGGGCGCGTCTCTGGAGGATTGGTAACCTTGGTTCCAGATTGCTGGGCCCACATGTGTTATATTATACCAACAAGCCAGGCGGAGTATCAAGCAGGGTTATTTTAATTTTCTGCCCAGGACACGTTTATTGTAGTTAATATATACATTCCACCCTTCGCTTCTCCCTGCTACAGGGTTGATGTTTGGTCAGCCCTGGAAGACAATCTTAATATCTTAGAGGAGCAATTTCCACGGGCGGGCATTATCCTTGGGTGATTTCAGACGTTACGAGAACACGGTGAACCATGGTGAATACCCACCTGTGGTCACCGTGTCTCGTACGTCTGTTCGCGGCGTGCCAGATGTTGGCCACGGTCAATCCCCACATGGGGTTCGTTTGAACCACGCTTCCCGGGCTAGCTGGGGGAAGGTCCCAGGAAGCGTGGTCAAACGGACCCCGGGCCGTGACCAAGGAAAAGTCACGTCTGGCCGCGCGCCACGGCCCGGGATCCCCGGCGGGATCCCGGGCCGTGGCACGTTCGGCCGGATGCGGCGGCCGCATTGGACCCGCCACCCGCCCGTCTCCTCGGAGGGCGGGCGGCGTGGTGCGTGGAGGGGGAGGGGCCGTGCGGCCGCACGTTGCGCCGTGTGGCCCCGGCCCCTCCCACTTTCCCCGCCGGGATCCCCCCAGCACATCTGTTGTGCCATTACGGGGTGACCCCGGCGGGGAACGAAGCCGGTGGTGCCGGTACGGGGCCAACGGCCCGCGTAACGTCTGAAAATACCCCTTGTGGGTGATTGAAACGCCCGGATTGGGGAATTTAATGAAGAAGTGGGCACAGCTGAGCCTCTTTGCTCCCCCCTGGGCCTTCTGAGAGGGAGCTCCAAGGACAAAGGGGTTAATGATCTAGGCCATCATCTGATTGGCCTAATCCATAAAGTGGGGCATATAGTGCAGAATGGCAGAGTTACAGGAGACCTGGCGGGAGAGTACTCCTTTACGGGCCCGCAGGGAAACAGCACAGTTGACTATATACTCGCTGACTACTCCTGCGGGGATAGGATAGAGAGCCTCAGGTTAGTAATCAGGCCAGAAAGTGACCACATCCTTTTGAAAACACAGATAAGGATTACGAGTAGTTCTGAAGATGTTTTAGGCTCTTATTCAGAGTCCAGGAGCATTTACAAAATAAAAAAGTGGTCCAGCTCTCAGATGATCTCTAGAATGTACGAGCTATGTAATACTCCAGCTCTTAATGCTCTTAGAGTAACTATATTGGAGGATCAAACTATAGACAAGGTGTTCGGGGGTTTCGCAGATATATTATTATATTTTAAAGATAACCTCTTACGGTGCCCCGTGCACCTGTATTCAACAAGGAGGAATCCCTGGTACGACCAGGAGTGCAAAGCCGCCAGGAGGCAGTTGGTTAAATTAAGGAGACTTTGGGCCCTGGATCAGCTCCAACCCTTACGGGACTGCTGTTCTGATTGGAGGAAACACTACAAGCAAACTCTGAAGATAAAAAGAACTGCCTACTATAACTTAAGGAGGACAAATATGCTTGTGGCCCTGAGGACAGGGAATGGGAGCTACTTTTGGAAGCTTTTGAACGAAGTAATGAAGTAAACCTATAATGCCACAGATATTACAAATTCGAATGGCAAGTGGGAAGATTTTTTTCAGGTTTAGAAGCAGAAGTTTGACGATGGATTGTTGCTTTATTTTCCAACATCTTATCCACAAGTACACCAAGATAAGGAAAGGCAGATTATTTCTGGCTTTTGTGGATTTCACCAAGGCCTTTGATTCTGTCCCAAGGGGTAACCGGTGGAGAAAATTGAAGGGGATGGGTATTGATTAGCATCAATTTCCTTTTGGAAATTCTGGCCCAATTGTACTTGAACAATACAGCCAGGGTTAGATCCGCGAAAGTAAACAGGTTGAGCGCTCCGATTGCTATTACAAGAGGTGTGCACCAGGGGTGCGTGTTGGCACCCCTGTTGTTCAACCTGTACCTCTCGGATCTAGTGGATGCAATTAAGAAGGAGGAATTCAACCCCCCAAGGATTAGGACCTATCCACTGTATGCCCTTCAGTATGCAGATGACATAGTGTTGTTGTCCCAAACTGAAAAAGGATTAAGAGGACTCTTAGAAGGGCTGATGTTGTTTTGCAAGTCTAACGGATTGCAGATAAATACAGAGAAGTCTAATATTCTGGTCTTGGGAGGGATATATCAAAAATCTAGCTGGGTGATCAAGGGAAGGACCCTGGCTATTGTTAGATCTTGTACATACCTTGGGGTGATGTACACTGACAGGGGAACATGGCAGATGCATACTAAAAATAGGATTAAAAAGGCAACTAGGGTCGCATGATGCATATTAAGGGCTGCAAATTTGTCCAGGAATGTTCCACTGTCCATATTCTTACATGTTTTCCAACTCAAGATCCATCCCATGGCTACCTTTGGACTTGAGATTATTCCGTTCCCTAATATGATAGACCTGGAGAGGATCCAGAACTTCTTTCTCTGTCAACTGCTCAGGGTAAGGACTAATGTACCCGGAGCGGCCATGTGAGCAGAGACAGGCTGTTTGTCCATGGAGTATTCTGGAAAACTGGCTTTCATGGGATACTGGTTTCAGACTATTATCCCAAAGTGAGGACATTTTGTCCCTTCAGTGCCTAATGGAAGAATTGGAGCATAATGGGGTTAGACCTTTCCCCTGGGTTGAATACCTCGCAGCGCTCCTAAATAACATGGGATTCTCCCTGATATATTTCCTCAGGAAATCTGTTGGTGCAATTAAAGGAGAGGTCAAGCTTAAATTAATGGATATAGTCCACCAGGAGGACTTAGCCACAGTTTGTAAATGGAAGGTAGCCCCCTGGTTAGGCTCAATTAAGAACACCGTATCCTTCGAGCTCCACTTGGACCAGCTAACTAATAGAATCCTGCGGAGAGCCTATACTTTATTCAGATACTAACAAATTCAGATGGCAGTGGTCGAAGGCAGATATACCCGTATCAAGTATGAGTCCCGCTGTTGTACGTGCGATCAGGATGAAATCGAGACCCTGGAACATTTTGTACTGAATTGTCCATACTATCAGAGTCCAAGAATGGTTTGGCTGTACCCGTATATAGAGGACCAGACAGGTCACGAACGCTTAGATTTACTGGGATTGTTATATAACCTGTCCTCCAAGGAAGAAATTTTCACAGTAGCATCGTTTGTATGGTTAGCTAGAAAAAAAAGGCAGGAAATTAAAGCAGGAATTCAGAGCAGGGTCACAGAGTTGATCATTCAAGGGTTAGGAGTGGTTTGAGGAAGTATGCCAATCTTCTCTCGCAAGTTTGTTGCTCAGATTTGGATTCCTGGATAACCTGTGCATTTCTCTGAGTTAAGATTACTACGACACACCATCAGTCTCCTTTGTCTCCCCCAAACCCTGCAGAGTTGAGGTGGGAAGTTATGGTATCTAAAGAGATTCCTTAGGATTTTATGTTAATAATGTGTATTTGGGTAAATGATTGTAGTACTTCCGGTTACGTATGTTATTTGTTATAGTACTGTTGTTGATACTGCTTGTTAAGTGCATTGATAGTTGTATTTTGTTCATTTCATTGGCTATGGTAAGAGCTAATGCCGAATAAATTTTAAATAAATAAAATAAAATAAATAAAAGTATGGGAGCTATTCCCTGGCAAATCCAACCATCCTGGCTCCATGGTTGCTGTGTATGGGCAAATCCTGCTGCTGCTGTCTCTGCTGTTCCATGGGTTCTGTGCCCGGGCAACCCAATGTCTGCTTCTGCTACTGCCAATGCTGTCTCTGCTGTCCGTGACACGGGTCCTGTGCCCCGGAAAGCCAATATCTGCACCAACTGCCAATGATGCCTCTGGGAAATTCAATGTCTGCTGCCAATGCTGCCTCTGCTGTCTGTGCCATGGGTTCTGTGCCCTGGCAATCAATATCTGCTGCTTCTGCCAATGCCACCCATGCTGTCTGTGCCACGGGTTCTGGCACCCGTCATTCCGCTCACAGAGAGCCATCGTTCAACTGCATCGAGAAACAGCCACTCCAGCACCAGGACCCATCATCAGGGTTTTCGGGCCAAGTTACAGGCAGGGAGGGATGTGGCCAATACCTAGAGGCTGCCACTTTAGCCCCAGGATCCACCATCATGGGTCTGGGGCCATCATTCCTCACACAGAGAGCCAATTTTCCAAAGCATCAAGAAACAGCCACTCCAGCCCCAGGACCTGCTGCCAGGATTCTGGGGCCAAGTTACAGGCAGGGAGGGCTGTGGCCAATATCTATCAGCTGCCACTCCAGTCCCAGGACCCACCCTCAGGGTTCTTGTGCCCTGTCATTCCACTCACGGGGCGCTGTCATTCCACATTTTCTTTATGCAACCTGCTGTTCATGGAGAGAAAGAGAGAGAGAGAGAGAGAGAGAGAGAGAATTTCCCCACTGCTAGAAGGAGAGACAGACACAATCCCACCCATGCTGTCATCTGCACTATGGCCAGAGAGAGAGAGAGAGAGAGAGAGAGAGAGAGAGAGAGAGAGTGAGAGAGAGAGTTTCTCAGCTAGAACGAGAGGGATGGGAGTTGGAGGGGGAGAGGTAGGTGTATCCAGCTACCCTGACTGCCACCTGCCAGAACCAGGAATAACTCCCATCTGTGCTCATGCACCTAATGCCCATTTCCCACATCCAGCACACAGCAAACCTACCATAATGAGATGGAATATAACACTGCATATTATATGTGCCTGCCTGCCTGCCTGTGTGCATTCCTGTACCTGCTGCTACCACCTATCACATGATTGAATGAAGTGCTCCCAATAAGCTTTAGGCTGTCATTCCACTATCCCTGAATCAGTCATGCCTGCCCGTCCCAGGGACCATCAACTAGACTCTGGGACCATCATTCCAGTCACTGGGGGCCGCATTCCATTCCACTGCATCCAGAAGCCCGGTGCCTGCATGCCAACCTGCCCCCACCCTCCCAAAGAGGCTATAGCCTACTCCTCCGCACCCACCCGTGGATGCCCGCTGAAGCTGCTTGAAATAAAAGCCCCGTCTGACCACCAGCTTCCGCCGCCTGCTGCCCGCTGCCAAGGAGCCTGTCTCTCTTTCTCTCTATCACACCCACCCACACAAACACAAGTCCTGCACCTCCTGGGGGGCTGTCTGCAAGTTGAGACCCTGCTTCTGGCACAGCACATCTTTGGGTTAATAACTACGCTACATGGGGTGGCAGGTGCTGTTGGTAGGGACTGACAAGCTATATGAGATTCTGCCACCTGCCATCCAGAACTTCAGCACATAGGGATAAAAGATCGGAAAGTTTAAACGAAGCTCGTAACAAGAAATACAACAACTTTTATTAAAACTATTTAAATAACAACAACAAAAACAACATTCTGCAACCAAAAGCAAACATTCAAAGGAAACTTATAAATTAAACTATGAGTCTCTGGGCCTGTCCCCCGGGACTTGGGGGAAAGGCAACAGCTATTGGGGCACAGCATAGGGCTGAGGGCCAGCCACCCGGGACTCTTCCAGCTCATAGCCATGGGAGACAGCAAATGCCGCAGCCCCTTTCATGTCCAGATGCCACCTGGAGAGTGCCTGGTGGTACATTTCCAGGCGTTCCATCTTGGCGGAGATGTACTGGCCATATGCCTCCACCTTCTTCCTCTCCACCTGGACAACCTGGAACTGCTCCACCAGGCAGTTCTCCATGGTGGCTGCTGTCTCCTGCAGGCTGGCCACGAAGTCCCGGGTGGGCCTCACCAACTCAGCCCGAAAGGCCTTGGCCTCAGCATTCTCCCAGGGCCCAGGATGGGGGGGGGGAGGGCTTACATGCCATTGCTTGCGGGTTGCCTTTCCCCCCTTCTTCTGGTGCTGTTGCTTGGGCTCCATGGCCATGCCAGAGTCCTCCTGCCACCTCACCGTCTGGTCATGGAGCTTTTCAATGTGGGTGATTAGCCCCAATGTGATCCCCTCTCTCTGCCTCCTTAATCTTTTGCCACAGATCTAAAGAGCATAAAAAGATAGGAACATAAGAAGTGCAATACTGCATCAGACCAATAGCCTGTGTCAAGCCCTGCCTGCATTCTGTCTCCAAAAGTTGGTGGGTGGCCAATCTCTCTCTTCAGGGGACTTCCGTTCCTAACAGGTCATAGGACAATCCATTCCCTGTTGTTCTAGCCCCCCGTGCCTTACCTTGAAGATGGTGATTCTGTCACCCTTGTCATAAAACCTCCAGACATTGGAGCGTTTTGTCTGCTGACTGTCTGGAGGTGGCACTGGCAAGTCCGACCTCTGCCTGGGTGTCCTGCATGGTGGAGCACCAGCGCCAGCATCTGATTCCTCTCTGAAACAGGATCACATAAACAACACCAAAGTAATACCATGCATTTATGATGATGCCTCTAGTCCTCCCTCCTTGTGGTGCTAGAAATGGCAACGGGAGATGGTGACCCTGGATGGCATGTGCCAATCCTACCCTCCCTGGGGTGCTGCTAGGGAGGTATGGCATTGGAGAGACCCTGACTGGCATGTGCCAATCCTGCCCTCCCAAGGGTGCTGCTAGGGATGGCAATGGAGACACCCTGGCTGACAGGTGGCACATGTTTGGTTGGGGGTGCTGCTCATGCTCGTGCCTGACTGCTGGAAAAGCCCCCCACACTACAGTACCCTCTCTCACTGTGGCAGACATACGCAGCTACCTGCCTATGCCCGCTGTTTGTTCCTGAAAGATGCCCACCACCCACCCGCATGCCAGTGAGCTCACACTAATGGATAGAGCCTTATGTTTCTTGTCTTCAAAGTAAAAAAAAAGTTTACAAACCTGGCAGCAATGGCAGCAGCACCTCCTGTGCTCACCGGCTCTGGTTCCTCCTCCACCACCGAAGGTCCAGCAGCAGCCGGAGGAACCTCTTCCTCCACCACCGGCTCCACCACCTTGGCCTTCCCCCAGGTCTGGCGTTTAATGGTGGTGGCACTGGTCACCTTCTTCTCCATTTGTTTTTAACAGACACACCCAACACACAGCACCCACCAACACTCACCAACCAGCCAAACCAAAACCAAAACACACCACACAGCCAAAACACACATGAATCAAAAATGAATACACAGCCAGTCACAACACACGCTCTCACCCACACAAGTTCCACACGCACTCAAATTTCCTTTTCTGGGGCAGTCACGGGCTTTCGCGATACTTTTTCTGAACGCCCGAACCAAACCAAACATGGGCGAACCCGAACGCGGCGACTGAACCGAATAGCCGAACTGAACGGGCGAACTGGACCGAACCGAATCACCGAACCCGAACCGCGATCTGTTCGCCTATCCCTACCCATTACTTCTAACTAGCAATCTGGTTGTCTCTATTGTTTTCAATGGGCATTCCTTGTCATTCATTTTAGTAGGTATCCAACTTCCTAGCCTCTAAAGAGAGTGGGTGGTTGGGGGCTTCTGGGAGGTCTAGTACCTAAGAACCTCCCTGGGGTTTAGTAAATGGATGATGGGGCTTTCCTGGAAAGTGCACCTTCCAGAAACTCTGAGACAGCTACCATTTACTGTGGCACTGAGACCTCCATGCCAGAGAGAAAACAAACTGAAGCCAGCCAGCAGGCAGACCTCTGCACTCCTCCCATCAGACCTTGTGGAGCTGCTTCTCTCACCATGCCTCTCCAGGGCAGATCCAGGGCTAAAGTATGAAGTGAGAAGCCCCCTCTAGTCCCACACCCTGCTGAGTGAGCAGGGGGTCAGCATGGGGTGATCTGGGGTGTTTGTGTGTGGGCAGGGAAGATGGGTGGGGGAAGCTGGGTTGGTGACTTGGCTGGTCAACCCTCTGGACTGATGCCAAATGCAAGAGTTGGAGGAAAGTGGGGAAGTCAGACCAACACACCACCACCACCGCCACCACCACCGCCTGCCAGCCTGCCAGCTCAGACCCCCGGCTCCACAGCTGTAGGGAGCTGTGACACTTAGGAGAGGAAATCTCAAGCCCGTCAGTACTGGGTTCAGGACCCAGCAGATCTCCAGCACCCCTGGATCACAGTGAGGTGAGCTCTGCCGCAGATGTCTTCAATGCCCAGACTTACAGAGAGCAAGTAAGCACCTCCAGACTTCAGCAGCGACCATATGAAGAAGTAATCCATCCTCAACCAGGCTCAAGCAACTAACGCAAAATTATGGGGCAGGTCCAAAGCATTTTGCCTGTCCCCACCCCCAACCTGAGGTTAATAATGACTTCAGCACTGAGGACAACAAGTGGGGGTGTGTGTCAATCCCTGGAGCCCCCTCCCCAGTGAATTCACACCTGCCTCTCCAGCCTCCCACCACCTCCACTACCTCTCAGATGCCCCTCCCCATGCCAAATGTGCCCAAAGGGAATTGATTTAATTTCATATTGTAGAGCTAAAAGGAGCACCCTTCATGTGCCCTGTGGAAAATCTGTATTACATATCATCTCTGACAAGTCGAGCACTGTGGATTCACTGGGTATACCCATTTGCACAGATGCTTGTTTCAGCTCTAGGCAGAACCATGTCAGGAAAGTGAGGTGAAAAGGGTCTGTTCTGTTTCTTTCTGACATGGGGTATTTTTAAATGAGCGAGGGGATGGGGAGTGGGGTCTGTGGCCATAGCATGGCTTTGCCATGGAACACCTACATAAGTGGAGTGTGTGGAGAGTGGTTCAGACAGGTGCCTCCCAGCATCACTCCCACAGGCACAGAGGAATCCACCACACACTCCCCCTACCATAGACCATTGGTGAGGGGGGTAAGCTCATCAGGCTGGCCTTTGCAAGTGACATGTCCCCAACTTGAAAAAGCTCCTTCACACACCCACAGTGCCTATGAGCAGCAGACCTGTATGCTGGCATGGCTGGCTGGCTGGCTGCCACAGTTCATACAACCAAGCAGGGGTTCTGTGGTCACCCATTGTCATGCAAACTCTTTGGCCTGCCCCACACAGAGCACTCCAGACTTCCTGGTAGTGCTCTGTGCAGACATGAGTGGGTGCTCCGTGGCTCATGGGAGTGGGAGCACACATTTGGCCACTCCATCTTCAGACAGGCTTTCAGTTCCATGTCTCCTGGATGGCTGTGCAGGGTAGCATCTTGTTTGAAAACACCCATGGTCACATCCCATTTCAGGGTTATGTGACACCACAATGCTCAAAAAGGGGTGAGGTTATGTCAGAAAGGTTTCTGAGAAGGAAACTTTCCTGCCCCTCTCTGATGTGACCCTGCCTCCTTTAAGGACATTATGATGTCACAACGTTTTGTGAATAAAGAGTCTGACTCCCCCCTTCCCCACCCCATCAAATATTCTCATGATGCCATGGATCATAAAGATAATGATATAAATAGAATAATTCTGTTAAGCTGATATTTAAGCACTATATAAAAAAGAATTCATTAAAGAATTACTGAAGTGCACTGGAATACTTTATGAAAGTGGGATACTTTCACCACCACTAATTAGCACAATAATATACAGGAGCTTGTTTTTCCTCAGAGATGGAATAGGAACCTCATATTCAAATCTTGATCTAAACTGTGTCAAAAACTGATATTTTTACATCTATTTTTGCTGTCTACGAGCATCTTTATATCCATCCTCATTCCTCACTAATTTCTTCACCAGACATACCCCTTCTCAATAAAAGGGACCATCTCAAATTTCTTCATCTTGTGTTTTTTTGTTGTGTTTTTGTTGTTGTTGTTGTCAGAAATTGCTCTCTTGTCTTTTGCTTGATAAGAAGCACAGATCATTCAAATCTTGTTTTACCTCAGGGTTATTATCTCTCCAAGCATACAGACTTCTTAAAGTGAAAATGTGATGCAAAGAGGTCAGATAGAGAAGGTAAACACTTTCAGTCCCAGCAGGTACTGATTTAATGTTTTAAAATAATAATTCCAGGAAAATAATAATAATAGAAAGTTCAAGCAATTAAAAAAGTTACAAGCTATAGTTCCAGGAAAAGAATCAAATTGCTGCATGATATCAAGTGAAGTCATCTCTTGAGCTAGCAAAGATACACTCTGGAAGGGGTGATCAGGGAACTTTTGAATCAGGAAAATGAGTATTTGTATTACCAAGACATAATGTGATGTCTCAGTTAAAAGTAATAGCTGACGACCTAGAGGGATGATTATGTAGATGAAAACAATTTTGTTTTCTGAAAGTAAAGCTGTTTTAAGAGGGAAATAATCTCAGCTTCCCAGTCTGCACCAAGTGAACTGGACATAGTTTAATAGCATAACAAGCTAACAAGGAGAGAAATTTAGAAATCTAATTGATCAGACGTTTGCTTTTACTGAATCTTAGCTCTCAGGAACATTTAAAAGTCATGTAGTTCACCTTTTAAAATATTTGAATAGTTTTGCCTTAATAAAAGCAATGATGGTATTCTGTTCCTGTTCCTCGTGTTTCTGGGAAGCCAAGATAATTGAACTGAAAGGATATGGATAGCTTGTACAGTATTGCTACTTTCTATTAGCCACTAGCAAAGGACATAGGATGTGATCATGAAAAATGACAGACTTAGTTCACCGGAGTTGTTTTAAAGTGTAATTTAAGAAAGCAAAATAAGGCGGTGAGGTAGCTGGCAGCAAGTTTTTTAATATAGACCTCTTTGATATTGTTTACTAATGTGCCTAGTAGAGTTGTAATGAGTATCCAGAAAAATGGCTGCTATACCTGTTGAATTTCTGGGACCTGAATTGAACTGAATATTTCAATTACTTTTCAGTATGCAAACCAGTTTTCCTTCAAGTATCTGAAATACTGATGTACCAACAACTAGTATACCAAAATATTGGTAAACTCTATACCAAAATATCCATTTTGTCCTGATTTTGTCCAGAGTTTGTCCTGGATTTAAGATTTTTCAGAAAAATATGGTATTTCGTTATACTGGTTGTCAGTATTTTGGTATTTTGGAATATTGGTTGGCAGTATTTCAGTAATTCCAGTACTCAAACAGTATTTGCGTGCCAATTTGGATACCCAAAATGATACCCCCAAATGTGGATATTACCCCCATGTACAAAATCAGGTACCCATTTCTGTTCTAGTCTTACAATCTTTAATCATGCCAAACACCCACAGGAGTTGGCTGGATTTGGATCAGGCCAAATGTCTGCCTGGCTGGTGGAAAGATAAAACTCAGTCTAGCACTGACAAGATCTGTGGTTGAAAAGATATGTGCTCATTTATTTTTCTGACATTAAGGATGCTCTTTATAGGCCAAATGATGATTGGCTATATCGGTTGCATTGGTGTAAATGAGAAATAAATTCATTTATTTCAGAAAAGTTATCTTTAAAAATGGTGTGGCTGGAATCAGAATCTGTTCTGTTGATCTGTATGTCTCTGTTTTAGATGTGTATACAATCCCATGGAATTGCATGGGAAGGAGAAAGAAGGGAAGGTGCAGAAGTCAACACAAAACCATGCTACTTATGACAACAGAACTGTAAGAGGCTTTTCTATCTTCCTCCTTCTAGGGCAGGGATAGCCTCCAGCCCATGGGCCAAATCCAGCCCTCAGATTTTTTATTTTATTTTTTAAAAATTGTCCCCTTTCTAATTCTACCCCACTTTGACTCATGAATCTAGTCATAGAGAAGTAATAAAGTGTGTTCCACGGAACAGAATAGAAATGAGGTCATGCATCCAAGGACAAGGGATGGATCTATAACATAAGCCACTTTCAGACCTCCCCCCCCCCCCGCCAAATGCATATTCTGACTGTGGGAGGGAATGTACAGCCAGGATATGTGGGGGGGGGGGGGGAGGGAGGGAGGGAGGGCCCACCCCCAACTCCTATGCAGCATGTAAATCTTTTACTAATAATGGCCCATTAGAGGGAAGAGTTCTCCATCCTTTTTTTAAGGGGAAAGGGGTGGGTGATCATGACTGGAATTCTTCTTAAGAGCACTATTCCTAAGAGAAAGCTTGATTAAGGGGTCTCAGATAGAGTTCAAACAGGTATCTAATTTTGTATTGACAGTGTAATACCTGCGTTGTTGATTACTGTGGCTGGTATTCAATAGGCTATGATAGGGCAGCTGGATATGCCCTCCCCCCCTCCCAACACACACACACATCACAATCAGTAATTTCCACTACCAGTTTTTCAATTTTTGGTTTACCACTTGGTAAATCTTGACAGAACACCAAAAAACTCAGGACTGGAAGTTGACATTCCAGAACATCAGGTACCAGAATTGAGTCAAAATTGGGTACAAATACAATTTTTCAAGTTGTTTCAGGTACCAAACATTTGTCACATTTATCCATTTTTGTGGGTACTAATTTAATCTCTAGTCACAAATCAGCACAAGACTTAGCACAAGGACACTCATTTCCCTGAAAAGCTTGTAATTAATTAGTGTAGCCGGTTGAGTGGTTTGGGGATTTTTAAGTGATAATTTCCCATTCTAAGTGTAGGGAATTCCACAAATACCCCAAATGAGTAGTTTCCAAATTTTGGGAGCCAAAGGACCACTGTCAACTAGAACGATATTAATATTATTCACATTTTTGGGTAGTCCTTTGAGTAATACCTGTGACCAAAATGGGTATTTGTATATCTTCATTTTGAGGTATTCCATTTTGGTTATTCTGGGTTTTCAATCATTTCAGAATTTCAATTTTGGCATTGTTTGGAAATGATCATGCACAATGTTGCTACTATTGCTGAAATGACATAACTAAAATACAAAAATTACCAAAAAACTCCAAACCTGGAAATACTCCACAACACCCCAAAATTAACTCAAAATAAATGAAGTGGATGGAACTAAAATTATATCAATTACTGTCCACTTTGTGTTTTCAAACTAGGCATGGTGGGGTAAATTCAAGGTTTTCTGAATATTAATTTCAGCTGTAGAAATAACAAATAAGAAAGTTGAAAATAGCAAAGAATAAAATTTCTCAGACTGTCAAAAATATGAAAACAGAAAATTAATTTCTGATCTACTGCCAACCCTTCAAATTTCATATGGACCACCACATACTTGCCAGAAATGTCTGTACCCTGAGGCATGCTCACTGCAGGAAGACTGAAACTGTGCAAACTAGTGAATTCCATCCTCACAGGGACCATGGCTAGATTTGCAAGGTAGAGGAAACAAGGCATAACAATAACATGCATGTGTGACTAACCATGGGAAAGCCATGCCAGAGATGCCCCATAGCCATGACCTCTGGGAATGGAAAGAAAAGGGAGGTACTTGTCCACCCTAACTTGCCATGATACTGTGAAGGGTGCAGGGCAACATCAGAAAGGAATGTCTTACTATTTAACTGCATGGCCCCACCCCCTTTGAAGCATCGTAATGTCACAGCACTTGGCAGCTAGTTCAGAAAGGGATGGGAGCAGCTCAAATGGGTGGCGCCCAGGAAGTGCCTTCATCCCTGTCATTAAAATTCTGGTGATTCACTTGGCAGAGCTGGCCTTGGAATTTGTGAAGCCCATGGTGAAGATAAAATGCAATTGGGCCTTACCCAATTGGGAGCACCCTCTGTAGGGCCCTAAATGTAGTTATTTTGGGGCCCCAGCTGGGAGGAAGTTGGGCCCACACAGTCTGCCCTGGAGAAAAGAGGGACCACTGTGAGTTCCCTGGAAAGAGCAGGACCCAGGGATGTTGCCCTGTGGCAAGGCTGCCCCTGTCACTTGGTCATAACACCAGCAGAGACTGACATCCACTCTTCTATAGCCATGTCTGGTTCCATGGACCAGCTGTAGACTATTTTACATGGTTCATATGGAGCATAATTTGGGATCAACTGTCCTACATAACTGTGTATAATAAATAGCAATCTCTCAGAGATGCCTACTATAGCTGGACAGTAAGACGCTGAAGTAGCAGGTCCACAAATTTCCAGGGCTGGGTGCAGAGGTTTAGAGTAGATATACAAATTCCTCTGATTTATTTGATTTACTTATTTAAAACATTAGATGGAAAATCTGAATGAGGACATTAAATACATTTCTCTCTTTGTCCTCTCTACAGAGTGGTGACTGTCATGTTAGTTTGAAATCAAGTAGAAGAAGAAACAAGGTGACAATTAACTGAGCAGAATTTCTGGGAGCTCAGCACAGCGAAACTGGAACAGACCAAACATACCTGTGACTTTGGGAAGGACTGAAGACATCTATCGTGGATTTTCACCATTACACACATCTGCTGCCCCCCAAAAATATTCTGGACATTTTAAAATGGGCACAGCTGGGGGGCGGGTTCATGTGTGCTGAGTAGATCAGTCATGGACTGTCCACCCGCATTGAGTTAGCGGGGAGAGATTCAAATGGGTGGCGCCCAGGGAGTGCACACCACCCACACATCTTTCCACCCATTGGACTAGATCACAGTTCAAATGGACAGCTGTTCATCTGGCCAGGCCAAGAAATGCCCAGCCCCCACATCAACACCCACCCACATATTCAGAGCATAAGCTCCTGCAAACAGCACCTTCAATTGTGCCTGAAAAGATATGGGAAGCCAATGCAGTCTGGTCCTTTTAAAATGGGACATGTCTGTTTGGGAGGTTGGGGGTTGGTGTGCATGCCGGCTGCACACCATATGTGTCACCATGTGGTGACACACCCATCTCCACCCACTTCCACCCATGGAGATGTTTTGGCCAATTGCTCCGTGTGTGGACAATCGGTGAAGGTGGGTGGGGATGGGTGGGTCATGGTAGCACACCCGCCCACACACCCACACACCCACCCACCCACAGTGGCATTCACATGGGAAGCAACCACACATGCCCATGCAGTCAACCTGTGAGGGCAGGCATGGGTGCTTTTCATGTAAAAAGGGCCTCTGAAGCACAGGTGTAATGTACTCACAGACACAAACTCCTCAGATGGTGGGCTGATGCATTCTGCTCCAGTTGCAGCTTTCAGTCTTCAAGGGCAGTAGTCTAGTTTCAAGGTTATAAAAGGCATGGATGACAGTGGCTAGGCCTAACTCCAATAAGAAAAGTCACAGCTTTCTCACCAGATCTGATCTCACAAATTAAAAAAGAATGATTTGTTTCTGCTCAACATTACTTAGTACAATTCTGACCAAAACATCTGCCAATACTTGATCTTCTTTTTCTTTAATTTCTTTTACCTGTTACTCAGCATCATTTTGCTTCCTAAAATTACATTCAGTAAAGATATTTTTGAGATAGATAGATATATAGTCTCCATTACATCTGTTACTTTTTTCGTTCATTAATAATGAACCTACTTTTCTTTCCAGTGCTTCTTTCCCTGTCATATATTTATAAACCCCTTCACATTAATTAGTTAGTGTTTATAAAGTGACAAGCAAAATAATTGCTAATTGCTAATTACTAGTGATTTTCTGCTTTTCATGAGTGACAAAGTCTTTTCCTTTATTGTGCCCTGATTGTGTACAACTCCCCCCACTTTTTCTTCTTCTTTTTGCAATTTGGTACTTGTCAACACACTGCAGTATTATTTCTCTAAGGCAAAGAAAACAAAAAGACTGATATATTTATTGCTACCAAGACAGTCTTTTTCTAGCAAAGGACTACACACAAACCAATAAAAATCTCATAACTATTCATATGCAACCAAAGAGTGAGGTAATGACCTGGCTAGAGCTGAAGCAGATCAGTTCTTTTTTGTTCATAGATTAAATCTGCCTATTCCAAATGGCCCACGGATATCCAGTGTGGAATTTCAGCCATGTCAGATCTCAATGGGCCATTTTGAGTGCTCTGTTTTGTACAGGCACACTGCAAAAAATCTTTTTGCATATTTTGGGGAAGAGCCCACACGTGCCTGTGGCCCATGTGAATGGGACCACATACCCACCCAGATGACAGATTTGCCGGTACCATGGAGAAAAAGTGCTGCGACGGTTAGAGCAGCACAGCGGCCACACCTGCCCTGCCCCCGGTCCTGCCCACACCCCAGCCAGGAGTCCTTATAGGATGCACATACAAAATTCAACTCGAAGTGGATTCAGTCTCATGCCTTCCCTGACTGCACAACATGGCACAGTTCCACTGCCATGGAGAATAGAGTCAGTGACAGCCAGGTGCCACACAGGACGAGCAAGTTGACAGCTGGCAGTAGCTATGGTGTCCTTTGCTGTTCAGTTGAACAGCTATGCTCGTCTCCTTTCCTCAGCTGGGAAGGGGGTTCTGATACCTAACCCTCTGTCTGCACACACACACACACACATACGCCCTCTCTTACTGGGCCGGATGTTCCTATCTCGTCGAGGTGCCATGTTTCCTGTCTCTGATAAGGCTGCTGGGAAGAGGCCTCCAAGTTATCTGGTGACCTTGGGGCCTGGTTACATCTGGTTGCAGACGCCTGGTGCACACAGCTTTGCCTGCCATCCACACTGGGAAGTCATTGCTTGCTGTGGCTTGTACATATCTGCCATGTCCCAGGCCCATAACCCCCCATACTGCAGTTGTGGGGTACTGAGCACCATGTGGGATGTTGGATGATATCCAGCAGCTGCTGATGGATCCCATGTCCATATGTGATGGCTAGTATGACATTCTGTTGCGGAGCCTGTTGCAGTTTGGACATCACGTGTGCAGCACTGATTGCCAGCAGAGAGCAAGCAAATTGGGGTTCTATGCTCTGGGGTCCTCTGTGGATGGACTTCTGGCAGGAATTCTGCTACCATGGGAGGTGAGTGAGAACATTGCTTTGCAGGACATTTGTCTTCTGCCTGAGTTTCACCTCTGCCTTTTATAGCGGGGCTCCCTGCCCATTACCTTTGCCACTGTACTGCTGAGAGTCCATGAGGACTGGAAAGAACAGCAGGAGTGTGAGAAATGCATGTGTGAGCTGCAGTTTCTCACGCTGCTAGCCTGGGGTCCCTACCTGACTGGGATGCCTGATGCAGCAGAGATGGTCGTCATTCTTAAGGTTTGGACCTGGCCAAAGGACCAGCTCGCTCTAGGTAGCAGGGATCCCGTTGACCTGAACTCCATGGTGGACTGGCATATGCAGGCTTGAGGATACCAAGGGGTGTTTGTATGGGTGGGGTATGAAGACGGTGCTGCATTCCCAGATCCATCGCAGCCATGACTTGGCTTTGGAGCAACACACAGTGACCATGGCCCCTTTCTGTCTCCTGCATTGGGGGGGTGGGGGGCTGTGCCTTCTTGACTTTGTCGGTGGAATGTGCAACACCCACCCGCCCCGGACATCACTGTGATCGACCTGTGTGAGCCCTCCTGTTCATGCCATGGCCTTCATGGCCCCCACCCTACCAGCTGTGATCTCCCGTGAAACAGGGCCCCGAGAACTGCCTCTGCTTGTTCAAGACTCCGGCTGTGTGGGGGCATGTGTTTGGGACTGGACTGTCAGCCTGGCGGAGAATGGGGTGTGTGGACTAGTGCCTGGCTTTTTCAGCTGCTGTTCCATTGGCCTCCCTTATGCATTAAATGTCTCCATGTGTTCCTGAACTGTCCATGGGTTATGTGCCATGCCCTGGGAGTTTCATGTGTTGCTATCTGATGCCCTTGTATCTCTGGGGCCAGCCCTGAGTGCGACAGTATATGTACATAGTTGTATTACGGCATGATTATTATGTCTTGATTGCATCCTTATAATGACTTGGCCGGCTCACTCTCAGAATTTCCTATCTGCTCAACTAGGCTTGTTTTATGTTGTTGTTTTTGTCTGAGATGCAAGTTTTGACCTTTGGTTATGACTTTAATACAATTTATTATTATTATTATTATTATTATTATTATTATTATTATTATTATTATTATTGAGGGTACTTTTGTTGTCCTTTAACGCCCTAAATGACTTGGGCCTTGTATATTTTAAAGGCCTCCTCCCCTATGGTCCATCATGATCCTTAAGATCAGCTGAGAACAGCTTCCTGCTAATTCCATCACAGTGCAGGTTTGTACAGCTAAGGCCTGTCATTAGGGAATCTCAGCGGCTGTCCCACAGCTCTTGAACTTCCTCTCCTGGGAGTTCTCCGAATTCCAAGTCTGACCTTAGTTGGCCAGGTGTTTGTTGGGTGGGGATAAGCTTTCAGGGTGTGTAAGCACCACAAGGAGCGGTGTGTAATATTTTATATTGGCATTTATTAATTCTACATTTCTGGTATTTTTAATTGAAATTTGTTTTATGTGTCTGTAACACGGTGAAGCCTTGCCAGTGGCAAATCACAAAGAACCAGGGCCCAAACAGCAGTCTCACTCAGGAATTAGTAACAAAGGTTTTTCTAATATTTAACCCAAATCTACCTTCCTATAATTTGAACCCATTTAAATGGGCCAATTCAATTTGTTTGTTTGTTTGTTTGTTTGTTTGTTTGTTTTAAAAATAAAAATCTGCATTCGAATTTGCAGGAGAGCTTAAATGAATAATCTGAAATACAAATGTATTTGGTGAATTTGTCGACTTCGGGTCCATCCAGATGAAGTACTTATTCATTGCCATTTTTTATTCAATTCAAATATTTGATTCGACTTTTTATGTTATTTCTGTTCATTTATTCAATCAAATAACCAAATATCCTGGGATATGCTCAAAACCTCTGAGCCAAGATAACCAAAGAAACAAACTTTCTTTGGCTGTGAGTGCCATGGCCCTGCAATAAACCATACTCCAGGGGTCCATGTGCAGCTAGTAGCCCTGCGGCACCACTATAGCCCCCTTACTCAGGCCTTGTTCCCTTCCAGGCTCTCTACAGCTAAGCCTTAGACACACCCTTCTGTCTGACTGTCTCCAGCCCTGCTATGCCTCCCAGCTTCATAGCTGGCTAGCAGCCAGAATATGTCAGGCTGGTAGCATCAGGAAGCTGGGTGGAACTTCTGACTTCATCAGACGTTTTCTGTTCCTGTGTTCCTCCTTGCCCCTGAATAGAGCTGAAACGAGTACGCTCCAAAATGATATACCCATCCCACCATTTTCAGTTTGGTTAACAGACCCTACTCATTTAGTATCTGACAAGTACCCATTTCGGCTTGAAAACTGTGTGTGTGTAAGTAAATGCCTGCTATTTTATGTCAGTTGATAGAAAGGGATGTGGCCAGAGAGGATGGCATAGAAGAACCTATGACCCTTGGCACAGTTGCCCACAAGGCAGAGCTGTGTGCTGATCCACACAAGAAGAGCCCGCTTAAAACACTAACTGTAAGCATATATGACTAATATGCAATGCTCATCTCCATGAGCTAAGTGCTTGAAAGGAAATGATTATCTGAAATCAACGACTTAAACATTTCAAGAGAACTTCTGAAAAATGAACAAACCACTAAACAACCCAAAACAATGAACAATGAAACCAACAAACTTTCAAACTTTAATAACCCGGTCAATGAGTTTGATTCAGTAACAACCATTCCCCTATGGTAAATTTAACAATTTCAAACTTTGTTTTGAATGAATAATTACTTCAGCTCCAATAGACAGATATACACTGATGACTTCTTTAGTTCATGTTATTGACCTTTTCCTTGCTAAAGCTACAAACATTGAACCTTCTGTATTCCTCTTGGTTTCTGGTCTGAGAAATAGCATAATAGCCTCACGAGCTCGTGCACGCGCAGTCAAGACCTGCAAGGGAAAAAAGCCAAACAATTATAATCATCCTTTCTCAATAAATGAATGAGTATTTTTCACTAAAAAAAGTTTGAGAGAGAGAGAGTGTGCTTATGGTTTTTATTGAGAGAATGTTTTGCAGCTAAAAGGCTAGAAATTTGATTTTCCAGGAAAGAAGCCTGCCCAGCTGAGTCAGTCAATCTCTCTCAGAGGCCGTCTGTCTCTCATCCCAAAATATTACTGCTTTTCATTTTGGCTATCTCTGCAGTAATTACCGTTCTCTTTCTTTGTTAAAAGCCTCCATGTTCAGCAAGCTGGCTGTCATAATGGGCTTGGTATAGACAATTCCATTGTCTATGTTGAATAGCTAGCTTAAAAAACAAATCTGTTAAAACTGAGACGAAAGGAACTTTAATTATACAACCAACAATAAGTTTCAGCTACTTCTGTTTCCACTTGATATTTTCACTTCACCCTCATTAATGATGATGATGATGATGATGATGATGATGATGACGATGACGATGACGATGACAACGACTTTTTCAGTTTTCCAACGAAGAGCATTAACAGATATAGAACATATCTGTCCATTAAAATACATGCTCACACACGCCCAATCCACTTTTCCAACATTAAAGGAACTGATTCCACTACACTTATAAAGCTCCATTAAAAAACTCCAATATGTTTTTCAGTAAATTTCATGTAAGTATTCCACTGATTTATTTGTCTTGCCATATGTAATTTTTACCTGCAGTTTTATGGTACTATGCAGATATCTTTTAGGAATTGGGGTTCCCTGTGACAACCTGAAAGACTCTATTTTAGCTCCTTCTTAGAATGGGGTCATATTGTGTGCCAGGGCACTTAGATACTCTGATTGGACCACTCTTAGCATGGAGCTCTGTGGAAATGCATTGGTTTGCACAAGCCAAGAGGCCACAACTGAAACGAATATCCACAAAAACAAGTATACCTGATGAATTTCCAGTACCTGAATTAATACAACACTGGATTCCAGTTGGTTGTGACCCGATTTAAGTACCTGATGTCCCAAAATGTTGACTTCTGGTCCTGGAATGTCAGTTTGCAGTAACAATTGTTTTTACTTCCGGTACCGATTTTTCAATTTCTGATATTATTTTTGTGGGTTTCTGTCCCAGAAAGTTGTCTTCCAGTCCTGGAAAGTCAACTTCCAGTCCCAACTTCTGGTCCCATTTTTTTTCCATATCAATTTTTTGGTTTTCCATCCCATTATATAGATCAGCAATTGGAAACCTGAAAAATCAGTATTGGAAATTACCGATTTTCGGGAGTATCCAGTTACTCAGTTGGAACCCAGGTAGCCTGTCAAGTACTCAATGTGGTACTTAAAAATGCAGTTACTACCCACAGATACTAAATTAAGTACCCATTTAAGCTCTAAAGACTTCCTAGGCCTTTATCACATGGACACCACCACCCTCGCACATGTGTGTTGGTGGGGGAGTAGCCCATGCAAATACCACAGTGGGTAGGGGGGGAAATCATTGGGAACTCATGGGAATGCTATAGGTGAGAGTGTGTGCGTGCTCCTGCACTCCACCCATCACCCATACACAGAGCAATGGGTACCAATGCCTGATGCTCCGTTTGTGGGAATGCACCCCCGTGCGCTACCCATTCACCGGTGACACATTCACCCATCCCCCCACGCACCTGCACCCAATAGAAAAGGCCCTTAAGGTACTGGGTTGTACCATTGTTAGAAACGGATGCTCTGTGAACTGGGAGCTGTATGTAAAGAGCAACACATAGAAAAACATGTGCAGTGTGCATAAACAGCACATATTATTGGCACTACAAAATTGCATCCCTCTATTATAGAATGCTCCCACAACACAATGGGTGTTTTCAGATGCTACAACAGTCCATATTTCCATGCTTTTCCCTGTGTGGAATTCCTGACTGCCATCACACTTCAGTGCAGCACAAGATGTTAATCCGGGGTTTTCCCCAGGCGGCATTGGTGCTTAGCCCGGACTATGACTCAGCAACCTCCCCAGGTCACAGACCGGGCTAAGCATCAATACCACCCAGGGAGCAGCTGCCTGGCTGGGTGTAAAGCATGCCATTATGGATGAATGGCCGCTTTACTCAAACAGTCAGGGGTTCTGTGGGGCAGGCTGCTGCATGCAGTATGGGGGCAGGGCTGCCCAGATGCATGTCTGTGCATTCCCTTCCCACTCCCCAGCCTGGTCAGTCACCATAGCATTTGTTCAGTGACTGGGTCAAGTCCCGGCCAGAGTGATGGCTCCCACCACTATCAGAGAAAGCAGTGGCAGTGGCAGGAGTCATTAAGTCTGAAAACACCCTGTGTTTCTCTTGTGAATTCTAAATATTGTGATTTCTTCCTGCATTTTCTACACTTAAGCTAAAACCCACTGTATATTGGCCAGGGACTTTCAATTTTTTATCTCCTTATAATTGCTGTTTCTGTAATGGGAGCTGAGACTCACCTTTGTACGACAGCTCAACTGGCCTCATGAAATATATAGGTGCAGCTGTAACACTGCATCATGTAGGATGCTTCCATAATTTACACATGACTCTCCTTTTATAGGGAATACAGTATTCATAATTTTTCTTTCTTTCCTGGTTAAACAACACGAACCATCTCAGATACATAACAGCATGTACTCCAATTGGTGAGCATTCATGATATTATTTGCTCCACAGCTGATGTTGACCCCCATATATGAATCGGGGCGAACAAGCAGATGGAAAAGATCAGGGATGCAATCCACAAACATTGGGCTTGATCCCAAACGTTACGTGCTATGCAAACAGGAAGCACATATCTCACATGCAACCCCCACGCAGACCGCACATGAACCTGTGCAATTGAGACTATTGCCCTCACGCAAACCACGTGTAAGTCTCGTGCGCGCAAGTCATGCATGCATAATCCATGCATGACGGGGTCTGGGATTGAGCTCATTAATGGTAGAGCTAAAATGCGTAGTAAATTGTGTATCTGAGGGTAATACCCACCATTTCAGGTAACTATCTGCATACCAAATTTTGTAACTGACTACCCAAAATACCAGGTATTACTGTTACCAAGTGACAAACCTTAACTTTTACAGACCCATTCAAACTTACTGTGCTAACATTTTAACATCTTTCTGAATTTCCACGTTTTGCCATTTTCATCATCATGCAATAAACAACAAAAGGAGCTGGAACAACCAATGGATGAATTAGAGCTGAAACTCAGTCCCTATTTTCATTTGGAATTCACTGGGAATTACAGTCACTGGTTCTGAATTTCCAAGTACCAAGGTCAGTACCCAGAAAACTTCA
Organism: Sphenodon punctatus; assembly: GCA_003113815.1. Taxonomy (NCBI): domain Eukaryota; kingdom Metazoa; phylum Chordata; class Lepidosauria; order Sphenodontia; family Sphenodontidae; genus Sphenodon; species Sphenodon punctatus. The sequence continues at coordinate 1,021,906 of QEPC01007367.1, forward strand.
GAACTCTTTGCATCCCTCAGTTGAGCGATGGAGACAGTATTGTGAGCATGGCTGGAGAAACACAAACAGTAGGGATGGGCGAATGCGGTTCGGACGTTCGGAGTTCACCCCAAACTTGGCCTGATCGGATGACCGAACCGAACTTCCGAACCAAACGCTCGAACTTTCGAACAGTTCGGAAAAGTTTGGATGAGTTCGGATGAGTTCGGGGGTGGGAAAAATGTGACTGGAAGGGGGAGGCATCTGAGGAGCACACTTCCTAGCACCAGGGGTGGACACCAGGGTTGGTTTCAGGGCCAAAAATACCAATACCAAAAACATTTTGGTTTCAGTTTTGATAGCACTTTTTTGAATGTTTGGCTGAGTTTGGAGAACTGAACTCCGCCGAACCGAACAGCTGAACCCGAACTCGAGTTTTGAACCAAACGACCGAATGTCCGAACATCCAAATGGCGTTCTGTTCACCCATCCCTACCAAACAGATGAGCCTAGCTTCTCTGAGCTAGGAAATGAAACTTAGTGCCATATTTGTTAGGCAGGGGGGTATGGGAGGGGAGAGTTGAGTGATTGACAAGCCATAGGACCATTTTTTTTTGGCTGGGAGGGGCAAAATAAAAGTCACCACAGGGCCATTTTCCATACTCTTTGGTAAATTTGGCTGTGTGCTACATTGCTGATCTGTAAGTATTTTGGCTTAGTAGGAGCGAGGGGTGCCTGTCCATAGGGGCAATGCTGGAGGTTGCGTAACCACCATGCCATGATTTACAAAATCAAAATAAAAAAGTGGGTGCCACACTGCTACCTGCTGCTTCCGTTGCTTGGCACCAAGGAAGCCAGAGAGAACTGTTTGCACAATTTCCCCTGGCCTGGGCTATCTATAGGGGCAATGCTGGGGGCTGCCAGTGTCACCATGCTTCATATATTTTAAAGTGGGTGCTGTTTGCACTGCTTGTTGGCAACATTAGAGGCCAGAGAGGGATTGGTTTTGCTGTGGATTTTGTGGGCTCTGTATTTTGGCTGTGGATTCAGCTTTGCCAAGGTATGCCCAGCTGGTGCACAGGGAAGATACTTTCTTTCTGGTTAATTTATGGTGTGTGGGGAGAGGGCTTGTCTTGCATAGGTGGACATAATAGAACAATGGAGGTGGCTTTGGGTGTGCATTTCTGGTTTCTTGTGTGTATTATGACTGGGCTGGCATAATTATTTTAAAGTGGGTGCACCGCGGCTGGACCATGTTGTGTGTACTGCTGACTTTTGGCTTTTTGCACTTGCACCTTTGAGGTTTGTCTTGAGATTGCCTCACTTTTGTTAACCTGCCTGCTTTTCTGGACACTGCTATTTGGCTGTGGGTTCAAGTTTGCTAAGATGTGACCAGTTGGGGCACAGGGGAGGAGAATACTTTCCTTCTGGTTAATTTATGGTGTGTCGGAGGGGCTTGCTTTGCACAGGTGGGCATAGAGCAATGGAATGGAGGTGTTTGAGGGGGGGCTTTGGGACATAGAGCAATGCCTTTTTCAGATTTTCGAGGATTTCCAAGGTCTGTCCGAGTTCCAAGGATTTCCAAGGTCCGGAACTCCAATTTCCGATTTCTGGGTACTCGGAAAAAGTTTTGAGTTCCAACAGAGGATCTGGTCCTGGTATTCAGGACCTTAGATATCCTCTTGAGTACTCAGATCACCTATTCAGTGAAGCCCTAGCATGAATGGAAATGAATTGAGAAATGGTAAATGGATAACTGGTTATTTTTACACATGATGGCTCAGTGATACACCACACTTAAAGTCTTACCTATATTAATGTATTAGGGAGAATACCTACGAGCTGGATTAATGGCATAGTGATGCCCATATTCAAAAAAGGCGAACCATGGACACCAGGGAATTATCGTCCAATTACCCTTTTGAGTGTAATCGGCAAATTGTACGTGAGGTTTTTGTTAATTAGATTGCAGGACTGGTTAGAAGAGAGGAAGATCATAGTGGCCGAACAGGCCGGCTTTCAGAAAGGTCATTCCACGGTGGACCATGCCATGGTCTTGGCCCACTTAGTGAAGAAAATGATCGGCCAGGGCCGGAAGGCTTATCTATGTTTTATAGATTTAAAAATGGCGTTCGATTCGATCAGCCGAGCACGTCTATGGACAAAGTTGAGAGACCTGCAGATGGAACCACGACTTTTGGCCTTGATTATCCATCTGCATGAGAATAACACATTACAGGTGAAGTTAAATAGGGAGGGGGCTCTGTCCCAGAAAGTGGAAGTGGATAGGGGGGTGAGACAGGGGTGCCTTTTGGCCACGTGTCTGTTCAATATCTTCTTGAACGATCTTCCCAAGTTCATGGCAGAAGTTGATACCCATCCCCCCCGAGTTGGCTCCCACGAGGTAGGGAGCATGCTTTATGCAGATGACACAACTTTGATCTCGTGTTCCCCTGTGGGGCTTCGTCGGGCGATGCAGCGGATGGGGGAGTATTGTCAGCAAGAAGGGTTGGAAATTAACTACAGGAAAACCAAAGTCTTGGTTGTTGGTCAAAGGAAACATAGAACTAAGCATGTCTGGAGAACTGGGGAGCACCAGATATTACAGGTGGATAGGTTCCAATACCTGGGGGTGTTCTTTTCCAACTCACCTTGTTGACGAGATCATTGGCGAATGGCCAAGATTAAGGCGGACCAGGCTGGGAACGCCCTACGCACTTTTTTCTTTGGTAAAGGCGGCCAGCTGATTATACCGGCCATCCGCTTATTCCAGACGAAGGTGATATCCCCGTTACTCTATGCCTTTCCGGTATGGGGTTTGGGTTTCTTGGAGGACTTAGAGCCGATTCAAAATGGGTTTCTGAGGGCTATCTTGGGGGTCCCCAGGGGTACCCCTCAGGTCTTTTTAAGACTTGAGACCGGTCTGGTGCCATTGAGGGTGCTGGCAGTCCAGTCGCTGCTTTGCTTTTGGCTGAAGATCAATTCATTTTCAGCTGGTGGGGCTTCTTTGCTGGAGAGAGCACGGCACGAGGGTCTATTGACCCCTTGGCTGGAGAGTATGGAAGTGGTTATGGGGAAGCTGGGACTCCCGTTGATAGCACTGTTGTCCTCAAATGTAAGGCAGGCTATGAGCCTGGTCAAACGTAGATTGAGAGATCAGCAGATACAAATTGAGGCTGACCTGTTGCACTCACAGAGAGTGAACCCGGTTTATAAGATCCCAGCCTCTCCGTTGAGCGAAGGGAGCTATTTGGGACTTTGGGGGGAGTTTGCAGTGAGAAGGGCATTTACCTGCCTTCGCTTTGGGATGTTCCCTTCAGCTGTTCTTCAAGGTCGTCACAAGGGGATACCCCGGCAAGATAGAAAATGTTGGTTCTGCGCATTGCAGGTCCCAGACTCAGTGCAACATATTCTTCTGGTATGCCCCAAATATACCGTCAAGAGGTTAACGATCCAAAGGATCCTGAATCAAATGTTGTAAAAGCTCTCTCATGTTGACTTTTTGGACTTATATTTAAATTATAAGGTTACCGATTTAACCTGGGCGGTTGCAGTTTTTGGGAAAGCTATTTGGAGGAAGAGGCAAGATTACCTATTGGAGAAGGAATCTCCCTAAGTAACATTCCTAGTGAATAAGATTTAATAGGGGAATTATTTGCGACCTGGCTTTTTTCAGGTTGTTTTATTATTGGGTTATGTGATTTATTTGTATGTATCGTATTGTTATAAATATGACATTTTGGTATTTGTAAGTATAACTGCCAATAACCTTTGGTTGAGGCAAATAAAGTTTAATAAAGTTTAATCAAACACTTACAGCCACCCTGAGGTGAGCCTGCTCACCCTAGGCAGAGATCTGTCCATCCACTGAACAAATGTTCCAGTGGCTGGGAAGAGGCTGGGGAGAGATCGGGGGACGTGAGGATGTGGGTCTGCATAGCCCTGCCCTCATGCTCCTCAGTGCAGTCCGGCCTCCTCCCTGATCAACGAACGGGTGTGGTGGCCTATGAGACTGCTGCGCCCACCTGGAACTGCTCTGACTACAGGCCAGAGTTAGGTGGAGTGGGCCATCAGACATGATGGCCCACTCTACCACAGTCTGTGGACACCTACCCTGGACCGTGGCAGGGCTTAACATGGAATGTGCACTGGCCAGGAGCCAGCGCACATCCCATGTTAGCCCTGCCACAGTCTGGGGTTACTTCTGCTCCCACCCATGGTAAACATCTGGCAGGGCAGGAGCAGATGTGACATTCCCGCGTACGGCCCTGCTGCGGTAAGCGTGGCCACTGGCTGGGGTGTCACATCTGAAAATACCCTTGGTAACAGAAAAAGGTAACTGAAAACAGTAACTTGGTAATTCTGAGAATCATCATGCATGGGTACCATATAATGTCTGATCCAATTGGGATGGTTTGGGTAATTCTGATGGATTTACTCCTTTTTTTGTGGATGCCCATGCGCAGCCTAAGCAGATCATGGAGTAGCAACTGTGGCGTCTACAATAGCCTGTGGGCTACAGAAACAGTAACAAAGAAGCTCCACTACTTCCCATGTTGTTTGGATTCCGTCTGGCTTGACATCTCTTGAAACAAATCTACCCAAAGCACTCTTGATTTGACCCAAGCAGGGAAAATAAATTTGTCCCTCTGAGAACATTTGTCCAGTTGACTTTGGTGCTCCGCTCTTAGCTCACAGTTTACATAACTTGTATAGGTAACTCTGGTTCCTTTGAGGTTGTGTTAAATCTCTACTATGTTAGCTGTTTTAAATAAAACCATCATTGCTACTTCAAGTGACTCTACCATGTTTCTTAGTATATTTTTTTTTATTTTACAAAAATAATTAAAAAATAGTTTTAATTTTTACTTTTCTGCTGATAAAACACAGGTGTTTTTTGTTTTGGTTTATTTTGCTTTTTTTGGTTGTGGTGGTGTTTTTTTGGTTTTTTATCCAGGTGAGCAATGTGTGCTATATCAATGACCTGCATATATTTTAAAGGGATTTTAATTGGGGGGGGTGTTATTTTTTTTTTAAAAAAAAGTATTGTAAACTACCCTGCGCCTTAGGGGAACAGTGAGGTAAAAAATGAACTAAATTAATTAACAAATATTACATCTTAAAAAACAAAAACAAAAAGAACCCAACCATCAACTCAGTTTGAAATTATTGTGATAATAATAAGGTATCAGAGAGAATAATAATAAATACTGATGGTAACAAAGATGGATAGAAGCATGTTTGTGGGGCTTACTGAAGTATTTGCTGTTGCAAAACAGGGAGTCCAGGTAGCAGAAGTGGACCTTAAGGTGGACCTTATATTGCTGCTCCTAAATAGAGCCTTACGGTATTCTCCTCCACCTGCAAGCAGTTCTCACAAAACCTAACATACCTCAACTTGGTGGACCATGCCATACCACATTATGCTCCCAAATGAATTTTAAATTTAGTTGTGTTCCTCTCCTAACTGCTCAAGAGAATTCTGGGAGTGATCTCACATTACATTCTGCTTCTGGATATGAGCAAAGTAATTGAAAGAGCCATCCTGCAGTCTGCACCCCTTTCTCTCCTCTCGAATCACAAAGCAAGATTACCCCTTTGTCTTCAGTTGAGATCTGTGGGCACTCTCAAACAGAGGCCTCTTCACAGCGTTTACATGGAGAATTGTCAACAGCTCTGGAGCTCCCTCCCCTTTGTAGTCGGCCAAAATCCATGCTCTTTAACTGTCTTGGCAGACTGCAAGCCCCATCTTGGAGTTGCAACAATGGAAAAGCAGATGGTAGATAAATAGGATTATGCTATTATTATTGTTTTCCTTTGGGTGACTATTATTAAGGTGGAAATTCCTGCTTAGCTACTTCATTTCAGTTTAATTGTATTTTGGGACCATGCTTGTTTTTGTTTTTGTTGGGTTTTTCTTTTTCCTCTTTTCTTTATAGGAAACCTGAAGTGGATTGACTTTGCATGTGTCAATAAATATATATGTTATTCACTAAAGCAAAAAACTTAACAGTTTAAAAATACACTTAAATGTACAACAGCTTTCTTAAAATACACACAAAAACACAATTCAGTACAATTACAGTTCAAAACACCTTCCACTCCATGCATTGCAACAAAACATAAACGCCAAAAAACATAGAAATTAATTCACAATTAGAGCAATATTTAATATTTTATCAACATACATTTAATATATATACTAAATTCCTTACCATACATACGTCGTTTTTATCAATAACTAAACGTGCACATTTTACAATTATGAAACTAATTTATTATCATAATTTGACAAGGAACAATTGTGTCAGACTAATTTAAGTCTGTTATTTACATGTATACAAATTGTGTACAGTTCATACAATGAAGTAAACAATGTGAGTGTAGACATACAGTTGGTTGTACACAATGAAGTTATGTAGAAACAGACTTAAATTAGTCTGACACAATTGTTCCTTGTCAAATTATGATAATAAATTAGTTTCATAATTGTAAAATGTGCACGTTTAGTTATTGATAAAAACGACGTATGTATGGTAAGGAATTTAGTATATATATTAAATGTATGTTGATAAAATATTAAATATTGCTCTAATTGTGAATTAATTTCTATGTTTTTTGGCGTTTATGTTTTGTTGCAATGCATGGAGTGGAAGGTGTTTTGAACTGTAATTGTACTGAATTGTGTTTTTGTGTGTATTTTAAGAAAGTTGTTGTACATTGTAAATTAGTAGCAGTCATCTACCAATATATATCTTTCTCTTTTCAGCACACTTAGGGACCATGATCTAGAAACTACTTTCTCCATAGTAAGTGGTTTGTGGATCGTGGCTATAATCTAGTTAGTATATATGCAGACTTTCATAAAATAATGTAACATGCCTCATAATCTATCAGAGGCGGCTAAATTGATTCAGTTTTGTTTATCCAATTTAACTATTCGGCTTTTTTTTTTTAATGCAAAAGTGTGTATGTTAGGTAACTAAGGGTGAAAACATATGAGACAGTGGCCAGTCAGATCCCCTTCCCAACCCATGGAGTGGAAATGGAGAGCAGAACACAAATGAAGTCTCCTGGCAGCTGCCAGACTTCCCCCATGCCCCAGGTTGGGCAAAGGAACTAGCAGGACTCAGGCCCAGGAACAGCAGCTGCTCGCTGCCTGAAGCAGGATTTGGTCCGTGAAAGTGTCAAGCAGCAGCACGTTGCTCCTAAAATCCAGATCAAAATTCTGTCTTCCCTTCCTGCCCCCCACCCCTGTCAGCCAGTGTTCAATGTGCAGTAAAACCAGTGGTTCTACCTGGCAGAGCTGCACCAAAGAGAATGCCACAGGCTGTTCCCCCTGCAAAGGGTGGCAGGTACTAACCTGGCACATGGGCAGTGGTGGGACCCATGCCACATGCCCTGCAGCCAGGCTTGCCACCGCTGTTGCCCTAGAAGTGGGTCCCACTGCTGTGTTGGGTAAGAGATAAGAGAGGGAGGATGGGACTTCACCGACTTTGGGATGGACTTGGCTCTGGAACTCGCCAACCTCGGCCAAGGGTGACCTCCCTTGGTCCCTCCCTCCCTCCATGCTGATGGCAACTTCTCCCAACTGTATCATCAGATGACAGGTGGTATGGGGGGGTCTGCTCAATCCCAGTCCATGCCATCAGGTGACAGGCAGCCAGCAGCTATTGCTCCTGGACCCAATCCTTACTAACAGTGAAACCTTGTCCATGGTGTGGTGGATCTCATCACTTGCAGTGGCTATGCAGGACCTAACAGACGGGAAGGTGAACATTAGCTCAGATTAGTCCATCTGGGATAGCCTTAACCCATGCTGCATCTACCACGTCCTCTGGACGATGTGTCGAATAGCATCTGACTGCCCACCCCATGATGGAAGTGGTGAACATCTGGTAGCCACCTAACAGACAGGCAAGTGAATCACGGACTAATGTTGGTTACTTTCTCATTTGTTTTCACCTTAAGTCATATTTCAATATATTGGGCCATATAACAGCCATGTAAATTACATCTTTCTAGTCTCTTAATTACCATTTAAGGAGGATTTCTAAGATAGCAGTTGAGTTGATCCTCTCAATTTGATCCTTGCTATGATTTTGAGAAGTAGATATCTGGATTTCTTAAAGCTCAAAAAGAGATTTGTAAACTGGTCTTTCAGCTGAATACAGATATTCTCAAATGAATTCAAAATACTAAAACTTGAATGGATTCATTAACCTATTCACCTTATGTTTTTCAGGCACAATGGTGAATAGCAGTAAAGTATGCTATTGATTTAATTATTTTTTTTAAAGTTTGCTTTATAAATCCACTCACTAACTTTGTCTGCAATATCTGGGAAACTTACAAGTAACATATTTCCTTCCCTGCTGTTCGAATGCTGGTTCAGTAATGGATCCTTTGATCTTTCTCTAATCTTTTGGAGATGTGCATTATGCCCACTCACTGACGACTTTGCCCCCAGCTATACATCAGTGTCACTCACTATACTTAACATCACATCTAAGTCCTGATCCTTTACTTGTACATAGGATGCTGTCACTGTTCAACCTTGACAAACAAATGAATTTATTAGGATAATGACTACACAATAGTGGGGCTGTGGCTAGCTATATAGACCAATACACTACAGCCCATTCACGGTGGGAACCCTCATCACAGAGCTGAAACTGGTAGCCTATTTTGTAAACACACTTCATTTATGTTTAAAATTTCTTTTTCCATTCATTTCAATGGGCAAGGGTATTCCATTCATTTCATGGGCATTCAATTGCATGACTTCAGTTTGCAAAAAGAGTGGTTTTAAGTTGGCGCTCCAACACTTTCCCATCCCCAAACTGTGGCTGTGAACTGTTAAACGTCTGTGGTCATTGTACCCTCCCTCCCCCCTCTCTCTCCCTCTCCCTCTCCCTCTCTCTCATTGAGATGGGCAGTTTGCTGGCATTCAGCATAGAGTCTGGTTGCGTACCTATGCCGTGGCATAGGCTAAGTCCTACCCAGCGGAGCTTTTCCGGCTGGTGAGGGGGCTGGTCAGTCTGACCTCCCTCTGCCTGGATTTAGAGTCATCAAATGCCTGCTGTGATTTGTTTGTAGACTTTTTTGCAGAAAAAAATTGCTCAAATCCACCACACTTTTGATGCCACATTTTTAGCAGTAGGTGAGCCAGAGGCAGTAGAAGCCCCGCCTTGTCCTGTTTTGTGGGATGAATTTCAGGATGTGTCACCCTCAGATGCAGGGGATGCTCTTGGGAATGTTCGAGCCACTTATTGTGAACTAGATCCATGCTCGTCCTGGTTGGTCAAGGCCAGTCTGGAGACATTAGGTCTGTTGCTGGCAGGGATTGTCAGCACCTCCCTTGTGAAGGGCAGGGTGATGGACTGTTTCAAGGAGGCTGTGGTGTGGCCCCTGCTCAAGAAGCCATAATTGGACGTTGGCATCCTGGCCAGCCATCGGCCAGTCTCTAACCTTCCCTTTTTAGGGAAGGTCATTGAACAGGTGGTGGCCTGGCAGCTGCAGGAACATCTGGACTGAATTAATTTTCTCGATCCCTCACAGTCTGGCTTTCATCTGGGATATGGCACGGAGATTGCACTTGTCGCCTTGGTCGACGTCCTCTCCCGTTAGTTGAACTGGGGTCGTTCAACCCTGTTGATCCTGTTAGATCTCTTGGCTGCATTTGTTACCACTGATCATGAGTTGTTGGTGACTCGGTGGTGAGACCGTGCTTGAATGGTTCTGCTCTTTCCTTGCTGGGAGAACCCAATGTGTGGTCCTGGATGATTTTTCATTTTCTCCCTGGGGCCTCACATATGGAGTCTCACAGGGTTCTATCCTGTCCCCTCTCTTGTTCAATATGCAGTCTTTGGGGGAGGTTGTTAAGGAGTTTGGCATACAGTGTCATCAATATTTATTATTTTGTACCTTATTATTTTGTTTTAAGTTTTTTTGGGGGAGGGGTCAGGTGGGTGTAGCCTGAGGGTGAGGGCCATGGGGAGTTGGTTAGGGTGGACAGGGTCAACCGTCCTGGTGAGAGGAGGGAAGGTGCTCCGGGGGTGGGGGGTAGGGACTCCCTGTAAGAGGAGGAGTCCCGGAGAGGTTTGGTTATGTATTGTAAAAATGATTGTAGAGGAGTTGGGGTTATTTAATAATGTATATTGTAATTTTTTAGGTTGTATTGTGGAAGGGCCTTGCAGGAAGATGTGGGGTGAGTTGGAGATGGACCCCTTCCCTGGTGGCATCAGGGAAGGAGTGTGGGGTGATGTAATGGTGAGTGATGGGATATGCTGTAATATGAATTTGTTAGGGTTATTTAAATATGAGTGGTTTTCTCTCTTTATATATTGTGGATCCTGCAGACCATATTGCATTTTGTATTTTGTGCTATGAGCTGTTTCATTTTGTTGTGAGCTGCCTCAAGTTGCCTGTGGTGAGAGAGTATGGGATACAAATAAAAAATGAAATGAAATGAAAAATATGCTGATGACACCCAGCTATATATCTGTTTTTCATCCAACTCAGGCCCGGCAGTCTTGGTGCTTGCCCGGTGTTTGTCGTCTGTGGGGGATTTGATGAGGGCGAGTCACCTGAAGTTAAATTCCAGCAAGATGGAGGTGATGGTGGTGGAGAAGGCTAGGAGAGCAGTGGCCCCCATCATTGATGGGATCTGTCCTCCCCTGATATCTCAGGTTCGGAGTCTGAGGGTGCTCTTGGACCCGCAGCTCTGCATGGATGTCCAGGTGGCGGCTGTGGCGAAGGGGGCATTTAGCCAATTACATCTGGTGCGCTGGCTTCGGCAGTATGTCTCGGACTCAGATCTGGCCATGATCGTCCATACTTTTATTACCTTGAGACTGGACTATTGTAACACACTGTATGTGGGGCTACCCTTGGTGTTGGTTCAGAGACTCCAGCTGGTGCAGAACGGGGTGGATCATCTCCTAACGGGGACAGGTCAATGCGAGCACATTACACTGGTCCTTCGCTCTCTGCACTGGCTGCTGATAGTCTTCTGGGCCCAATTCAAGGTGTTGGTGTTGACCTTTAGGTTACAGGAACTTGTGTGACTTAACCATACCAGCCAAATGACCCACGAGGTTTGAGACAGAGTTGGAGATTTTGGAAGGGAGAGGGATAGATTCTATAACTTGTGCTCAAGATACAAGATTTGCAGCTAGACTATAAGTGACTCACATATCCATGGTGGACTGGCACTGAAGAAGACAAATGAACTATACCATCCAGAAGTTTATTTATTTAGATTTGTATCTCAGCATATCTCAAGGGCTCAGAGTAGGCTTCAATAAAAGTGTGTATCAGGTGAAACTTAACCAAGGATGTTAATTAAAAATTGCCATTGAATAAAAGAACATCAATTCCCAAGAAGACATAACCTTCAAACTTGTAACAACTACTGTATATTAACAGAATATGTCACATTTCGTTGCCTTAAATGAAAGAAAAAAAAATCTAAAACAGTGCACCAGAGACAAAGTTAAAATTTTTAAAATCATAATCAAACACTAGTCAAAATTTCATAGATCAAATAAAAGCAAGAGACAAATAATATTCTATAAACCCTTACAATTACTGGTTTAGAAGGGCAAAAGCAAACAGGGCAAATTTTTCCACTATGGTGGGATTAGTTGACATCAAAAAGAAGGAAGTTAATTGTAACGGGGAGGAGAACGGTCTTTGGTGAAGCCATTGGCCAAATAGTATTCCCTCAAATGGACTTGGAGGGGGCATACAAACAGGTGATGCAAAAGATTGTCAATATACGAAGAGTTACAACAGCACACCCTCTCACTATAAGGAAGACCAGCCCTTCTCCCTAGCAGAACAGCAGTGGGAAGCAAATCCATGCGCAAATAAGTGAGCGCTCTCCGCAGCTTAACATCCAAAATATGTTTTAAATAAAACTCTAAACCAAAATATACTTTGAAGTATTTATAAAGGGGAGCTGCTTTTAACTTTTGAATAGCCACGAGATCAGCTTGGATAGCTTGGTCTCTTAACTGAGTGTTGATCACCAGCCGTCTTTTTGCCAGGGGGCAAGCAGCTAGCATGTCAGGGGACAGACCCAGCCCATGGAGAAATGATGTAACCCTCCCTACCCAGAAACTGGGGCTGGTCCAAAGTCGGGCTTCTTTATAAGCAAGTCTGTCCAGTCTGTCCAATGGCATTTCTTGAAGTCTGGACCAATAAGACAATATCACCAATAGCATAGTTACTTGGAAAGGAAATATCCCGGTTTCCAATCTTAAAAGAGTGGCTGGGGTGCTTTTAGGGACCACCATGATAGAGCGCAAAAAGAGGTTTTGAGCAAGCTCAAATCCCTGACAATGGAGGAGTCCCCAGATCTCAGCCCTGTAGGTAATTGCGGGATATCAATTTCCCCCCCATGTATCCTCCAAAATCTCAATATCCCAGCAACTAACTGTGACATCTTAAGTTTGGTGGCCTCAAGATGGCTCCTCCAGGTGCACGATGCAGAGAAAAGCACTACCAAGTACCGATAAACAGTAACCTGTTCCAGTCTAGCACCATCAAGAGTCCAAATATGCCTCTTTACCTGCGGACCAGCCACCAACACCTTGGTTTTCATATAATTGATCTTTAAGTTCATGTCTCTACAAAATTTACCCATGGACATCAGCATCCTCCTCATTCCCAAAGCAGAAGGGGATACCAGAGCCATATCATCTGCGTACAGTAAAACCACCACGGGTCTCAGGGCTATTCTTGCAGGGACGAAATAATCCTCCTTCAAGATGTCCACTATTCCGTTTATAAAATAAAAAATAAAAAAGGGGGCCAACACACATCCCTCCTTAACTCCGTTGGTAACTGGGATTAAAGAGGTCAGATTGACTTTATGATCCAAACGCACCCTGAGATATGTCTGCCTATACAATGCCTGTACCAGATAAAGTAAGCTTCGATACATATTAGTTCAATGTAACTTGGCCCATAAGATGTTCCTATCTACAAGAATGCAGAGTGTAGATCAAGAAAAGTGATAAACAAGTTTGCCTTCCTTATTTTAACATATTTCTCCAGTAAATGACTAAGTACAAAACATTGGTCAACAGTCGAATGGTTGACCCTAAAACCAGCTTGCTCTTCCAGAAAGTAATTAGCAGTATTGGCCCAAACCTCCAATTTAGCCAATAAAAATCTTGCATAAAGCTTAACGATGACACTTATCAGACTAATTGAGCAATAGTTTTGCAGATTATCTTTCGCTCCCTTCTTGTATATTGGGACTGTAATGCTGATATTCCAACCAGCAGGGGTACAGCCACTGGCATTTATTTGATCAAATAATGTAGTTATTATAGGAATCCACCAGGATATATTGTGCTGGAAAAGATCCACAGGTATGCTATCCAAACCTGGTGCTTTATATCTATCTAGCTAGCTAGCTAGCTAGCTAGCTAGCTAGCTAACTAGCTAGATCGATCGNTACAGCCACTGGCATTTATTTGATCAAATAATGTAGTTATTATAGGAATCCACCAGGATATATTGTGCTGGAAAAGATCCACAGGTATGCCATCCAAACCTGGTGCTTTATATCTATCTATCTAGCTAGCTAGCTAGCTAGCTAGCTAGCTAACTAGCTAGATCGATCGATAGATATGGGCCCATCCAATGTGTGCACATGCACCACACACACACACACACACACAAACACACAGCATTCAGTGTTCACCAAGCACAGAACATGCACACACCATGTACATGATATACTTAGGACTGAAACCCCTCATTTGGATTACTCAGTATTGCACCGAGTATCCTGGTACTTGATTAATTTTGCCGAGTAGGGAGTAACCAAGGAATTGGACACAGTACTCGTTACTCAGCAACTCCTCGGTCAAGGAATGTCGGTCAGAGTGCAGCAAGAGACAGGGAAGAGGACAGGGGGCAGGGAAGGGGTAGGGGGCAGCAAACTCACTGGAAAGTGGTGGAAGCCACCATGGCACTGTGAGTGCTCTGGGAGCACAGAACAGTGGCTACACTCCACATCAGCATGCCAGCTCCCTCTGCTGACCCCAATCCCCCTTCCCTGCCCTTTCCTGGGGGGCAATAAACTCACTGGAGAGTGGAGGGGGGCAGTACACCACTGCGGAGTGGAGCAGCTTTACCAATGCTTTCCAGGAGCATGCTAGGAAATGTTACCAGAGAGCATTAGAATAATAGGTGTGACTGGCTCTTTTTGTTTGTTTGTTTTGTTTAAATAGTGTCTTCGAAAGTTAGAAACCTTTTGAGATGTAGAAGTTATTGCAAGGAAGTCCTTTATTTGATAACATTTATAATTAAGATTTTTAATGTATCAAGGCATTTTTTCTAATTTAGTAACATCATACTAAACTGTGAAATATCTATTTTAGATCATGATGTGCTGCGATAAAAGCCTTTTCTTTTAAGCTGAGAAAAAAGGCAGCCCTACTTACATCTATTGCAAAACTGTTCATTATTTTAACTCTTTAGGCTGGATTTTGAGACACCTGTCAAAAATATGAGGAGTACAGTAATGGTATAATATATGTGATTAGATACCTGGGAGGCAATTATGTTATAAAATAGTGAAGGAAAGATTGACATTGTGGTGGGTAAAATTATGAATATAGAAATATGAGGGTGCCAGCTAATTTTGGGTGGGGGAAGTGGCAAAACTATTAAGTTAATGAAATTACTAAAATAATAATTTTCACTCCCATGACTAGCTACGGAAAATAATCCAAAAATGGAATACATGTTATCATGCACAAGACACCAGCAGGCAATTTTCAGTCCCACCTTCAATTGCTGTATGGTTCTTCCAGTCTCTTAAGGAAACCACACAGAAGAAACAAAAGAATCACTTTAAAAATCAAAGAACTGTAGGGTTGGAAGGGACCCTCATGTAGGGTCCCAAGCTCATATTGTCCATTCCCCTGCTCCAAGCACGTTATCCACAGCTTATACTATTGTGATCAAACATAGATCATAGAGCTACAAGAACATTATTATTATTATTATTATTATTATTATTATTATTATTATTATTATTATTTATTAGCATTTGTATAGCACCAGCTGTGTACCTGGTGCTTTACAGAACAAATAAGATAGACATGGTCCCTGCCTACAGCTTACAATCTAATAGACACGGAGGGGGATGGCAAGGAGAGGGAACATAGGGAGAGACAAGGGATTTATTACATTAATGCAGATGTGAAGTCTCAGGTGCACGTGCTTGACTTGGTTGCGGTGAGGCAGGAGTCTGAGGGGAGGTCAGACAGCAAATATTGAAAGGAAAGTTCTAACAGGTGTTGGGAAAGGCGGTGAGGAAGACGTGGGTTTTGAGGAGGGATTTGAAGGTACAGAGGGAGGGGGCAAGATGGATGTGGGCAGGGAGGGAGTTCCAGGCATGGGGTGTGTGGCAAAATACCCCTGTTTCCCTACCAGTTTCCCTAACCCTATCAATCCCCCCCCCCCCCCCCCCCGGACCTGGACAAATGCAAGGTCACAGGACAAGTGTTCTGGTCATGCTCCAAAAGCCAAGGACAGGGATCAGTATCTCAAGGTGAACACCATAATGTCTCACCTAAGTGACCTCACCAGTCAGAGGGCTCAGGTAGTTCCCCTGGATTGGAGAAACCCCTACCTGGGGAAGATTCCCAAAGGAGAGGAGGGGTCGAGCTTAAAAAGTCAGGACACACCCCTTCCTCTCTCTCTGGACTCACTGACTGAGATCTCTAGCAGACGCTGCTAGGCTGGTGACTTCCCTGCATCGAGGCACACATGGACTACATGGCTTAACAGTGACTCTGGCCTTTGCCAGAAGAAGATTTTGTACCCCATATGAAAACCATCCCCTATGGAGACCTGATCAGAACCAGTGAGAGTATTGCTTGCTACCTCAGCTACAGTTATAAGAAGACACTTTCCAAATGGACTACTATGTCCACAGGACTGACCCTAATCCTTAAGGATTATCACCTCTGGTTCTCAGTGTAAACTTTGCTTTTATTCCTTTTTACATGTACTAGTAAAGTCTTAGTTTTCTTTTTACCCTACTGTTTGTGTGTGTGCATTATTGGCTGAGCATTATATGTCTCCCTAGGCCAAGATACTAAAGAGGAGGAAATCTACCTATTTGACTAGAAGCCAACAGCTTTGGAACCAAGAGAAGCCTCCGGTGGGTAGCTCTGGGGATCTGCCTCCAGTGCAGAGGAGGAAATTCCAGAAACAGAGTGTCTGGAAAGAGTAGTGATTTTGGGAAGCTGTAAGGCTTATGCCTTTGGGGGGGTTCACATTTCCTGAGTGGTGTGAATGCCTGCTGGGAAACATTCAGGTGGTGGCAGCGGAATAGCAAGTGTTTTGGGGGGTTTGCCAGCTGTGGGAACCTCTAGCCAGAAATCTGGAGAAACACAGGGTGTTTTCAGACATTACACGATCATGGTCAACCACAGACAATCCCTTGTGGTGGTGGATGGTGGCATAACGTGTGTTTGCTCGCCACCAGATGCTCACCACGGTGAACCACCGGTGGTGAGCAAATTAACCACACTTTCGAGGATGGTCCTGGCACCATCTCCAAAAGTGTGGTTAATTGAACCATGGCCCAGAATCGGCGGCCAGCAACATCTGTTACCACTGCCGTAAGTAAGAAGACAGTACTTTCTCCTGAATCAAAACAATTCAGTCTAGAGAAGGAGTATATTTCTTAATGGACTGATCATTTGCACTACGTTTTGCAGGATCCATCCTCTCTCCCCCTCCCGCCCCCCCTCCCCAATTACAAAGCCCACTCAGGTTCTGCTTATCCAGTTACCCTCCCCATTCCATGCACCTTTTGGGGGAGGGGCCTTGACCCCTGTGCATCTTTGAGAAAGAAGGTAGCACAGGGTTATTCTAAGGCTGTAATGGGCCAGCTTGCTGCAGGCACATGCTCCTGAGGGGTGGCACTTTGATGCTGATCTGGGGACTTTCACCTGAGCGAGAAGGTGAGCACTCCAGGGAACAGCTTTTCCACACCCTGTAAGAGGAATCATGGGGAGGGATTGGCCCCAGTCTGGGTGTTTTTTTCTGGAATCCTGAACAGGCAGTCCCCCACAGAGCATGACTGAGGCTCAGACTAGGCCACAGCGGTGGCAGAGATCCTACAGCTGGTTTGAGAGCCTACAGTGAGCAAGAGGGAAAAGCAGGCTTGGTAGCAGGGCTGTGGTGAATAGTCTCAGGCTGCGTGGCTCCACCAGGCTCACACACCCCTCCATCATAACCACCAGGAAAAGAGCTCTGGACATGCAGGCAGCTCACCCAGACCACACAGAGGTTCACTAGGGTGGGATTTAGTAAGGGTTCGGTGAGTGCCCCCCTGCCTGCTCCCTTTTGATCATAGCAGCTGGTGCCTTAAACTCAAGGGAATCCTGGTTAAAACCCCACTTCTGGGACCACAGACTGGGGACTTGGTATAAAGGGCTCACACTCTGCCCCTCCCCCCAGCTGAAACCCCCTGACCTGCATGGCACAAAGGGGGGGGGGAAGATACAACAACAACAACAACAACAACAACAAAAACAAAAACAACAACAGTAGATCTTTGCGGGATAAGCCTGGCTCTTAAACTAGCCCCCACCCCTACTACCCATTATGACACAGGGATGCAGAAGGCACAGAAGGCCAGGCAAGACACAACCCTGCAAGCAGATAGGGATCCCAGTAGGTCAATGGGAGACAGGGACAGGGAAGGGTATGTGGGGCTGGGAGATCAAGGTTATGCATCCCACCATCTCAGTTAAGGGATAGCACCCCAGACACCCTACCAGATCCAACCCAGCAGACCCAACTGCAGATTTTTTTGCAGGCGATATTGAATAGCATTATAACTATTGACTAGTGCATCACCAAGCTGTCCCATCAGGGCCAAAAAAACTCCCAGACACGATCCAGTCTGCCATTCCTAACACTAGGCAATGGTGCAGGTAATGTTGCTAGGCATGTAGCCATTGTTGAGGTCAATTTTCAGGTAAGCACACCTCTGCCCCCCTGTTATGCTTGCTACCTCCAGAGAGATGCAGCTGGGCAAGGCAGCTGCAGGTCATTGCGAGAGTGAGCAACCCTCACTTAACAGACCTACCAAGGTAATGGGGTGTTTGCCATCACCAAGGGTGTAGGGATGTGTGAACACTGGGGTGTTCGGTGTTCGGCCCGTTCATGGTTCAGTCAAACCCGAAACCGTTCGGTTTGGCCTGTTCGGCCCAAATGGGTTCAGGAGGGCCGAACCCGTTTGGACAGGGGGACCAGCTTTCCCTCCCCCCTCCAGGTGGTACGGGTAGAAAGGGCGCTACTAGCCAGTTTGACCTGGAAGGCCTAGTAGTGGCCTGAAGCACTCTGGAGCGCCGCCGTCTCCGGACCTGCCACCAAACCCGCCACCGCCGGACCCAGGGGTGGAGCCCCAGCACCACCAGGTAGGGTGATCCCTGGGGTGGGGTGGTTAAAAAAAATGTATGAGGCTGGGCAGGGTGTGGGGGGGAGGTGCTCCCCGGCACCCTTTCCACCCACTCAGCCTGGAGGGGAAGGGGGGGAGGGAAAACCAGGTTCCTCCTTGCCCCCTCGCGCCCCTGCCAGAACTGGTTTGGAACCCAAACTTTGTTCGGCCAGTACGGGCGGGGGACGGTTTGGATTCATGGTGTTTGTGAATGGTCCGAACACCCCGAGTTCGGGCCAAAACCCAAACCCCGAACCACGTTCGCACATCCCTACTAGGGTGCTGAAAATGGGCAGCTAGTGCAACCCACCCCCACTGGCACCTACATCCTTCCCAAGGCTTGCACCTGCACCTGGGAGTACCTGGGAAGCAAGTACTCTTTATTGACAGCCAGAGCACAGTCCAAAAGAGTACACAGTCCCACAGTCTGGGGTGTTACAGATGTGGAGAGCCTCTTCCTTGGCTTCAGAACCTCTGCTTCCTAGTTCAGGAAGTCCTCTCTCTTGGCTCCAACCAACCAGCTTGATTGCCATAATGCTGTCATCAGCTTGTCTGTGGTATTCCAGGCCCCGGGCATCTTGTTCTTTCTTTTATACTCAGGCTTGCTGTAATTGGCTTGCAGTTTCTGGTCATGCCCAGTTAGCTATTCTCCAAATACATTCTTAATTACTTGACACTAATAGATAGTTGCCGTATCCTGGCAAGTTCTGCAAGTGTCTTCTCCCCACAAGGACTTACCCTGCCCACCTTGGACCTCATCATGCAACCAGTTAAGGGCCACTTTTTGCACTCCTCTACCTTCTCTCAGCTCTTTGGCTGGGAAAAAGGAGAGGGAAGCAGAATTCTATTGATCCTCAAGGTCAAGCATTTTACAGATGCAAGAAAGGAAAATAGCTATTGAATTAACCTTATGGTTTTACAGGACATAGACATCTCAGGCATTAATATAGTATAAATTACAGTTCCTTGGTAATGCAGGAAATAAAATTAGAGACATTAAGAAAGTTAAGATTAAAAACATGTTTGTAATAGTCAAGTTTTATGTTTACTTCAGTAGGGCGCCTCAGTGCTTCTTAAGACTACACTTAATTATTTTTAAAATTCTTCTGTTACGACTATTGAATTTTTGTACAGAATATTTTAGTCTTCAAACAGAATTAGCCAACCCTTCACAAAGAAAGTTTTTACAGGCTTTGAAGTCTCTTCTCAAGTCTAGGCTTGAAAGTTTCTTTCAGAAGATACCTTACTGAGGTTAGATCATGTTTTAATCTCCTTGTCCTGTTTAGAAATTGAATATTATCATCCTCCTCAGAGCACATTCAATTACAACGGAAATATAGCAGATTGGCTAGAAGCCCCAGCTCAAATTGACAGAGAGCCTGTAAGCAGTGCCAAAAGAAAGCCTGAAAACGGCACTGTGGTAGCCCACAGCTGCCTCATTAGCTAGGAAGCTTAATAGTAATTTGTAATTAGCAAGATAGAATGTGGCTGTAGTTTCCCTCATGATTTAGGAAAACCAATCAGAAGCAAAGGAGGAGCTTAACAGAGCCACAAGCCAGCAGTTAAGTGGGTGGAGTTGCAAGAAGGAGCGAGTGAGTGGAGCCTGGCCATGAAGCTAGGTCGCTTGAGTGAGAAGCTGCTTGATCAGTCTGGGAGATAATTTCTCTAACCTCTTGGACCAGAGTATAAGTGCACCACCGAGACAGACAGTGTGGAAAAACGGAGGTGGGATGTGTATTAAACTTTGCATAAGGATAAAGAGGCCTTAGGCCTGTTGCGGAACTCTGTTGTTTGAAAAGAATGAAGAACTGCATGGACTTATGCTGTTTATTTTGTTTCACATTTAATTTTGGAGACCAATTTTTTTGTGGAGGACTGGGTGCGTTGTAAGGGGAGAAAGGAGACCCGAGCAAATTGCCCAAGTGGGGCTACTAAATCTGTAATTAGCCTAGTGAGGGGCCAAAACTGTTGTTAGCCCTGAGAGTGGCCATTTGTGTTAGCAGCCCAGAGAAAGGCCAAATCTATTATTAGGCCTGAGAGGTACCAAATCTGCTGATGATTCCTGAGTAAATCAAGTTGGATAATTTTTATGTTTGTCTTGTTGGTTTATGTTAAGATTGATTTTTTTGAATTTTTGTCTTTTTGACCTTTTGGCTGAAAATAAATATCTATCTGTCTGAATCAAGTGTTTCGGTGGGTCTGGAAAGTGAGTAGATTTTATTATAAGTTCTGATAGAAGCAAGTGACTATTAGAATAAAACCTGAATAGGACTAAATGTAGACTCAGAATGAGAAATGTGCAACTAAAAAATAAATCACATTTTGTGTCCTGGGCCGATACGATCTTAAGAGGTCTTGCTGATAGGAAACACGTTTCTTAAAAGTGAAAAGTTAATTCTTACTCTGAGACCACATTCACACCTTCAGCTCTGGACTGGTCCATGAGTATTTTGTCTCTGGGAGAGAATCCAGAAGCCAAAACATGCTTGAGATTTGGCCGGTGTGAAAGCCCCCTGAACGGCTTTGCCCATGAATACCTGGATGAGTGAAGAGCATTCAGCTCTATAATTTTCTGGGTAATTGCCAACAAAGTCACTAGAGGGGGTGGGGGATGCTTTTGGGAATAAAGAATACCTGAAAAAGTAGCAAAGCTTCTAGAAGTTCTTAATTACTTGAAGTTACTCAAACTTACTTGAAGTTCTACACACACAAACAGGGGTGGCCTTAGTTAAGCTTCTTGTGGACACACAAATTAAGTTCTGACTTTTAGCCACACTTTAAAAATAAATAAATAAATAAATAAATAATATGTATTTTAAAAATCATTACATGCATATAGATTCTTCAGAGGATGTGTCCAGGATTTATTAGTTGGAAGAGGATTTCAAATCTTTATTATGAGGGTAATCAACATACAATTCAGTTTGTCCCTTCATCCTTGACCGCACTACTTTCAAGGGCCAATAAGATGAAGTCTTTGACTTGTCAAGAAATCCTTTTAGCTTATAAAAATGTTTGGTGCTGCATAGCCAAATGCATGGGACCACAGTTTTTAGGCTTTGCTTCAGGCTTTGTTCTTTTTGGAGAGCCAGTGTGGTATAGTGGATAAGGTGTGGACTGGAGCTGAAGGTATGAACGTGGTCTTAGGCCGCTTTTAGACGAGCGCGCGGTGAGCTCGCACGTGGTTTCAAAAATCCCGAGAGACGGGATCAGACGAGACACTGCTGCGAGTCATGTGCACGGGAGGGGGATGCCCATTCTTTTCAAGCCATGAACTTACCGGGAGTCTGATCGAGGTAGGTCATTCGCGGCTTGAAAAGACTGCGCGTCCCCCTCCCGTGCACGTGACTCACGGCAGCGTCTCGTCTGCTCCTGTCTCGCGGGATTTTGGAAACCACGCGCAAGCGCACCACGTGCTCATCTAAAAGCAGCCAAGGTCTTGGCTCCTGGAGATTAATTCAAACCCTGATTTGATGCTGAAGCCAGGGTTTGAATCCTGCCCTAGCCATGAACACACTGGGAGGCCTTGGGCAAATCACAAACACTCAGTCTTAGTTCCCCATCTGTAAAAATAATTTTAAAAATGGGAATGTGTGTGTCTGTGTTTCCCTCTCCCTTGTCTGTCTTAGATTGTAAGCCCACTGGGCAGGGATCTGTCTCCAAAAACGTTGACGGTAAAGCACTGTGTACGCCTCGTAGCGCTATAGAAATTATTAGTAGTAGTACTTTCTATCTCCACTTTTAAAATATTTTTAAACTCCATAGTGAATTATACTAAAAAGTAGAATAGGCCTCCTTCCTAATTTGCAAATGAATGCTCTTCTATTTACACCAGATATATATAGTCTGTTAAGACTGCTGGCCTTACCACAGGGTGATGGCCCCCCACTACTTTCTCTGCATTCACCCCTATTTCCTCTAGGGCAGAATCAGCAGCCCCCACTCCCTCCTAGAGAGGCCCCATACACAGCCAGCTCTAGGGGCCCATAGAGGGTACGCCCTAGATGGTAGGCTCACAAGGGATAAAGATCAGATCACCCGGGGCCCTGCATCTTATCTTTTCCCTGAGCCTCTCAAATTCTAAGGCCAGCCCTGTCAATTTTAATTCCTGCATTTTTTGGTTGTTCTTTTATTAATGCATATCATTTATATAGCATTTTAAATGTCTGAAGTCCTTTGCAATCATTATTTCATTGGGGCTGAAATGTGTGTGTAGCCTGCCACTGGAGAGTGTATTGGACCCTGCTCATCTCTCCCTTTTTGTTGCATCATTCCAGGTATATCAGGGTTGTAAGCTGCCGTGGGCGGTGGCCCTGGGCACCACCCAAAGGTCTCTGGCTGTTTGGGGGCCGTTCGGGCACAGAGAGGGGCAAGGAACACTGCATCTTTGAGAAGATCTGTGTACAAGAACAGAGTAATAATCACTACCTTCAGGGGGCAACTTCTCCCTCATTCCTCACAGATTCTTTGATATTTGGTTACCAGACAGGAAGCAGCTATGTGAAGTAAAAAAAAAGTGTGAAGAAAAGGATTTTCAGAAGCTCTGTAGGGTGAAATTTGTTTTGGACTTGAGTCTGGCCACTTGCCCACATTTCTGTGCTACTGAATCTCCCGGCAGGGGATGTTATGGCATGCTATGCACATGGGCACCTGTAATTGGCTACATCCTGCAGCTTTTTTTTCTATTGATTGTCCCTGCTCCTGTTGACAAATTTATGTCCTTTAGTTAACATATCACAACCAGTAAACAGGGTCAAAGAACATCCATTTCATTGTGTTTCAGAAGCTGCAGTTCTAGTTCCAGCTAGAAAAGCAGAGGTTCACGCTTAATAAACCATTTCAGAATCATAAAAATGGGCTGGTATGTGTTGGTTTCATAGGAAATGGGACTGGTTTGAGCAAGGAAGACTGGGATTGTGATGATTGTCATATTTTGGAAATGATCCCCATGACAGACAGGTCAGGGACTCCGAAGGTGTCCCTGCCACCATGCACCTAATGCCATGTGGCTGGGAAGACAGCTTCCTTTTTTCTTGGGCAGGACCCTTTGGGACCCAGCGGAGTTACTACCTCTGGTTCCTCAGTGACTCCCTCTGCTTCAGGACGCAGCCCATACCAAATTCATCTCCCTGGGACCTCACATGTGAAGTCCCGTTCCGCAAGGTTCTATTCTGCCCCCCTTCTGTTCAACGTGAATATGCAGTCTTTGGGTGAGGTCATGAGAGGGTTCAGCGTGCACTGTCATCAGTACATCGATGACACACAGCTTTACCTCTCTTTTTCTGTAGACCCAGACCCAGCAGTCTTGGTGCTTACCCAGTGCCTGGCGGCTGTGGGGGATTGGATGAGGGTGAGCCGTCTGAGGTTGAATTCTGATAAGATGGAGGTGGGGA
The DNA here is from genome assembly GCA_003113815.1 of Sphenodon punctatus. NCBI lineage: Eukaryota > Metazoa > Chordata > Lepidosauria > Sphenodontia > Sphenodontidae > Sphenodon > Sphenodon punctatus. Next base: position 1,045,765 of record QEPC01007367.1, read on the forward strand.
AGGCTAAGGGGGTGTCTCCCGTCATGGATGGGGTCTACCCCCCTCTTTGGCCACACAGGTCCATAGTCTGGGGGTGCTCCTTGACCCACAGTTCCACCTGGATTCCCAGGTGGAGGTGATGGCTAGGGGAGCATATTTCCAGTTACCTCTGGTACGATGGTTGTGGCCGTACGTCTAAGACTCTGATCTGGCCACCATCATCCATGCCTTTATTACCGCTAAATTAGACTACTGCAATGCACTCTATGTGCGGCTGCCCTTGGGGAAGGTCCAGAGATTGCAGCTATTGCAGAATGCGGCAGCCCAACTCCTAATGGGGACGGGTCACCGCAAGCACATTATATCTGTGCTCCGTTCTCTGCACTGGCTGCCTGTCGTCTTCTGCGCCCAATTCAAGGTGCTGGTAATGACCTTTAAATCCCTAAGACTTGGGCCCTGACTACCTGTGGGACCGCCTTAGGCCCTGGGTTGCATCGCAGTCCCTGCAGTTGGCCGGGGACACCCAACTCAAAGTCCCCTGGGTTTCCCAGGTGGCGACTATGGAGAGGGCCTTCTCAGTGACCGCACCTCAGCTGTAGAATTCCCTCCCGATGGAGGCCCACCTGGCCCCAGACCTCCCCTCTTTTCAGAAATGGTGTAAGCCCTGACTGTTCCGCCGAGCCTTTGGGGGGGGAGATAGGTAGGAAGGGGATTGGGGGAGGGGGTTGTCTGCCCTTAGCATGTTTTTAGGATTTGTATTGAATTTTCTAATGTTTATGAATGTTTTATTTTGATGATCTGTGTCTATCGTGAGCTGCCCCAAGCTACTCTGAGCAGGAGGGTACAGGGTACAAGATCAAAGAATAAATAAATAAAATAAATATAATTACCCTCCCCCAGGCACCAACACCCAGAACTAAAAGAAAAGTCCAGGGAGACCCTGTTCCCTCATGGCGATCCTGCTCACAGTTTGGTGCCCCAGCCAGGGTCTGAACTAATCTGGTCCTGGGCAAGAGGATCCCAGATTTTCAGGAGCAGTTTGGAGTCTTGGCTGGCTTCTGGCTTGATGTCATGGTTTGGCTCTCCCAGCTCGCCCTCCCAGTCTGTCAATCATCCTTCCTTTTCAGCTCCTTGCCGAAGAACTTCTTGTAGGGCTCGCCCACACCTCACTGACATCTGTGTCGTGCTCAGCCCAGGCTAGGCCCAGTGTTCTCTGATGACATTGTGGTGACTGCAAGCACTGTACCTGAGCCCCAGATGTCCTCCTCTGGACTTTCAGTGTGTTGGACTTTCAGAGTGTTGCCAATCAGCCACGGGTGAGTCTTTGTGGGTCCAGTGGGGTCCATGCTTTCATTGCCTTGAGGCTAGATTAATGCAATGCACTCTACAAACAGTCATCATGGGCAGACCTTAGGAGTCCCTGGCCTGCCTGTCACAGGGATCATTTCCAAAACCGTTCACTCCCAGATTAAATAAACAAAGTAAACCAGTGGTTCCAAACATCCTGTACCTATGGCTGCAGCCTGCTTGCTGTGGGCAGGCCTCAGCCATTCAAGGTATGCAGCTTCAATCCCTGCTGGTGCCAGAGTTCTCTCCAGGGTGCTTGGACGGATGGGGGTGTATGATGATAAAGTGCCTTTGAATGACAGTAAAGTGCTTACTTATTTCCAGTGAGAACATAGCCCACTTTTCTGTAGCTGCAGTTCTGCAGACCTTGATCACGCAGACCACCAGTTGCTCGACAGATCCCAGTTTGGACATCAATGGGGTAAACAATTAACATTTCTTTTAGCATATTTTTAAGGTGGGGGGGCCATTGAAGGCATTTCTCAAGAACAGGCATCAAATGACATAGAGGCATTTTATTACTGCAATATATTTATTTTTAAAAGCATAAAAAGATGAAATTTTCCAATAGGTAAATTTAAAAGTGTAATGTCTCTCTAAATAAAATGCATATATTCAAGTTTTTGTGGACTTCTGTAGCAGCATCAGAATGGAGCGCCAGGATAACAGGACTGTGACTCTTCTCCCAAAATTTTAATTAGAAGCAATTTTTAAATTTTTTTTTACAAAGGACCACAAGAGTTTCATGAGGAAAATGAGCTCAATAAATTAAGAGAGCTATCTTTCCCCCACCTAAGAGACATAGCAGCAGACAGTAATATGTTTCATTGCTCTTGGGAAGACCCTTTCAGGGAGGATGAAGGCTCTAAAGGTCATGTCATTGAAATAATGCAGTCATGGGTAACTTATCCTTAAGATGCAAAAAACCCTACCTGCGAAAAGAACTAGGGAAGGAAACTTTATCTTTTAAAACTAAATTTGTACTCTAGCAAACCAAGAATCTACCTTGTCTGTGTCAGATCTGCAATAATGGATGCATTAAAGAGTAGCTGTAAAAGTTGAAATTAACCTAATCAATGGTACACGACATTGGCAAGGGGAAGAATTGCTTTCTGACTAATTAACCTAGTCATCAAGACACACCCAGTAGACTGAGAGTGATCTAAGGATTTTATCAGCGATGCTGTGCAATTAGTGTTCAAACCTTCACTGAATCCTGATAATTTATTTGTGTCCATATTCTTCAGCAGTGAATTCCCCAAATTGGATTAGATTAGTTCATGGAAGATCGGGATTATAGATGAAAAGGACTGGATAGAAGCATAGGGTGTGCAAAGGCTTCAGAGGTCATATTATCCAATCCCCTGCTTTGATGCAGAACATCTAGAGCTACAACTTCCCTGACAGATAGCTGTTGTGTCCATCAATAGTGGTTATTAGCCATGTTGTTTTGAGAACGAAAAAATGGCTTGCAGGATCTGAGAGTGAACAACAGCACTCAGCTCTACCTCCTCTTCTTCGTCCAACCCAGGTCCTGCAGTCTCAATGCTTACCCAATGCCTGGATGCTGTTGGGAACTGGATGAGGGTAAGTCGATTGAAGCCAAATCATGACAAGACTGAGGTGATGATGGTTGGCTGGTCTTGTGATTTGGAGGGGATTGGGTGTCCTGTTATTGATGGGGTCTGGCACCCTCTGGTCAATTAGGTTCACAGACTTAGAGTGCTTTTGGATCCCAAACGGTGCCTGGAATATCAAATTGCAGTGGTGGCCAGGACCATTTTTCATGAACTCCATCTGGTGAGGAAGCTATGGCCTTTCCTCTCTGATTCAGATCTGGCCACTGTCCCCCATGCTTTCATTGCCCCGAGGCTAGATTAATGCAATGCACTCTACCAAACAGTCATCATGGGCAGACCTAGGAAGTTGCATCTGGTGCAGAACACGGTGGCTCTGCACCTTTCAGGGACAAGTCACCAGGAGCACGTTACACTAGTGCTCTGAAGACTTCACTGACTACCTATAGCTTTCTGGACACAATTCAAGGTGCTGGCTTTGATCTTTAAATAAAGTCCTAAACTGTCTGGGCCCCACATGTCTGAAAGAGTGTTTGTTCTACCATGTTCTGCCATGCTCCATAACCCCTAGGGTCAGCCAGGAGTGCCCTCTTGTACATTCCATCTGCTACCCTTGTCGATAGGATGGGAGTGTGCAGGAGGGCAATCTCAGTTGCTGCCCCAGTTTTGTGGAATTCCCTTACCCAGCAAGTTCACTTGACCTCAGGCCTAAGCATCTTCCAGAGACAGTGCAAAACATTTTTGCTTGGAAAAAATATCTTACAGGTGGGGATAAGGGTTGGTTGGAGGGTTTTTTTAGGGGGGGGATTGAGGGCTGTGGGGAGGGGTTTTGGGGGTGAGGATGGGAGGTTTTTATTGTATGAATTTTATTAGTTTATTTCCTTGTTTTGCTTTTATGGATTGTAAGCCACCCTGAATCACTGTGCAAATGGTAGCATATAAATTTTAAAAATTATTATTATTATTAATATCAATAATAATATAATATAATATAATATAATATAATATAATATAATATAATATAATATAATAATTCTTGTGCACTTCTTCTGAAGCATCTGACTCGGGCCACTGTTGATGAAAATATATGGGTCTAGAAAGACCACTAGCCTGAACCAGTATGGTAGTCCTTATGCTCTTAAATGTTTGTTATATGTAGAAATGAATGATGCTTAGAATAGTATTTTTTACATTGAAATGCAACATAGTGTTTAGTCAGTGTTTTGGGTTCTTAGTTGGGACCTACCTTTATGGGAAGATTTAAAGGTGTGGTGGCTGGGTTACTAATAAGGCACTTGACTACATTTGTATCTGATCCACTGAGTTGGGGAAGTCATAGGTGGTTGGACACGGTGCTGGCCACATCACTTCCTAGTGCATTGTAGTCCACAAAAGCTTGAGTGCTCTAATCACTGGTACTTACAAACATGACGGGCTGGCTGTTCCCCCATCTTGTGGGTGCACTCCAGATATGGGAACAAACATCACTGCAGTCTGACCCAGATGGGGGAGGGGGGTGAGTGGCATGCAGCTGAATGCCCATGCTCCCACACTCCCAGCTTCTCTTCCCCCCCCCTCCCCGCCATGATGGGAGCATACCCCCCACGCCGGGAGGAATCGGGCTTGGGAACAAATGTTCCCACTCAGTTCCACCTGCTCTGGCCTAGCTGAGTTGTGGCTGGGTGCAGACTGTAGGCCCACTTTGTTCCAGGGCCCACATTTCTGGCGAGCTGCCACCCCAAGTGGGGTTTTTTCTGGCCCATATCTGGCAGGCCCGGAATAAACGTTCAGTCATTATGCTGGTCCATCAGTTGCAGACCCAGGTGGGGCTGGAAGTAGGTGGACATAGAGCTGCTCCAGGAGTGGCTAGGCTTCATATCCATCTAAAAACCCCAATGTGTATCTGTCCTGTCTAAGGTTTGTGATACAAACATGTCAATCTGACACAGACCTGTGGATGCATGTAATTTTAATCACATGAGTAATCTTGGGGCAGTTAATGTTAAACATGTGCTTCAGCCATTTACAAAAAAGGTTTGCCCCCTGTCTCTTACTTCCTTTAAATGGGCTTTTCCTAGAGCTGAAATGTGTACCTAATTTGGTACCCAAGGGTAATGCCCACATTTTTGGGTACCATTTAAGGTACCCAAATTGGTACCTGATTTACTGTTTGAGGACCTGAAATACCAACAACCGATTACCAAAATATTGACAACTGCTGCACTGGTCAGATCTTATCTGTAGTACTGTGTCCAGTTCTGGTCACCACACTTTAAGAAGAACATCAACAAATTAGAATGGGCTCAGAGGAAGGTGACACAGATGATCAGGGATCTGGAAACCAAATCCTATGAGGGAAGGTTGAAGGAGCTGGGTATATTTAGCCTAGAGAAGACTAAGGGGAGACAGGATAGCAGTCATCCACTACCCGAAGAGCTGTTGGAGAGGATGGCAAAGACTTATTCTCTCTTGCCCCTGAAAGCAAGACTGGAAATAATTGGCTCAAATTACAAGAAAGCAGATTTTGGTTAAAACTTTGGAAGAACATCTTAATGCCAAGAGCTGTTTGACTGTGGAACAAATTGCCTAGGGAGGTGGGAGGACTCTCCTTCTCTGGAGGTTTTCAGACAGAGACTATACTGTCATCTGTCATGGATGCTGTAGCTGTGAATTTCCTGCATTGAGCAGTTGTTGGAATAGATGACCTCTGAGGCCCCTTCTAATTCTGTGATTCTATTCTATGAACTAGTATACTGAAATAAAAAAAAAATATTATCTGACAATCTCAAAATCTGACCTGGATTTGTTCCAGATTTTTTCTTAGCTCTGGATGGATTTTGTCCTGAATTTGTCCCAAACTTTAAAATATTCTCAGGATTCTTTTGGTATATCGGTTGTCAGTATGTTGGTATTTCGGTAATCAATTTGTGGTATGTCAGTATTTTGGATACCCTAAAAAAAAAAAAGCTCTGGTACTGAAAAACACGTGAACTATAATTTGACGGGTATACTTGTGGTTGGTTGGTTAGTTTGGGGGAGGGGACATGTTTCAGCTCTAGTTACACCTCCTTCTCAGAAACCTTTGAAAAATGTGTGGTGGTTATGGTGTGGGAATTGGACCTGGTAGGCCATCTTAGCCACAAAGTAACTGGATGGCATTGGGTAATTAATTATCTCTTAGCCTCATATTCCCCCATCTGTAAAATGGGAATAATAATAACTTCAGAATTTTTGTGAAGGTGAACTAGATAAGGATTGCATAGAATTTTGAACCCTGAAAGTACTTTAGAAATACGCAATATTAGCCTCTTCCCTGAACAGGGGAATAAGTCATGCCACTGTATCCTTTTTTTTACGGAATCCATTTTACACGTGCATCTCTTTTACATATTTGCTCAATTACTTACTAGTATTTTTTTAAAAACAGGAATTCATCCCCATGGGAATTCTCATGGGAAAATCTCCTGATTTTTTTAAACCTTTTTTTAAATTAGGAACTTACCATTGATCTTTTTATTTAACAGATTATTTAAAACAACAATATTTTGGAATCAAATTCATTCTAAAGAACATTTGGGACAAATGTTCCATCCTTGGGTTCCTTAGTGTCCTGTCCACAGTACCATTTAGGGATGTGAACAGGACTTGTACCAGAGGTATCTGGAAGCACCAATGTTAAACAACTGCATCGTACCCTAACCAAAACATTTTTGTTTGTTTTTTTTACCAAAAAAAAAATGTTTTCAGAGTCTACTAGTATTATTACTTATTTGTTCTTATACTAGAAATTTAGTTTTAAAATACTCCATGGACAAACCAAACAAAAATGAACCACTTATGCTAGATATTCTGTGGTTTAATGCAGCCATAGAACATTAAAATTCCATCTCTCCCAAAAATAATGAATATAAAGGACATTATAGTTAGACTGCAGCCAGTCTATGCTTCCTGCCACACAAAATCAATAAGGAGATAAAAAGATTTGTATAAAACTGGAAAGAAAACAAAAAAGTACAAATAGAGCCACTAACCTAAATTGCATAAAAACAAAGCTTTAAAATCCCTTTGAATTAGCTTCAACACAGACTTAAGTAATGCAAATCTGTTCCAGCATAATCATTATTTTTTTTAAAATGACATTTTCAGATGCAATCTAATGGGTTAGTAACAAATGATGTTATAAGTCTCTTTTTTGCTTTTACAGAAGTGTTTAGAGTTTGGGGGAAAATTAGTTGAGATATTGAACATCCAAATGGGGGTGCGTACCTCCTAAAGAGGCTTTTTTGTTGTCTGTGAGTGGAGTGTAGCTTCTGACAAGCTATCAAAAAGCTATTGAGTCAAGTTACTTTTTTTTTGCTTCCCCTCCCTCCCCCCTTCTCCTTCATGTGCTGTGCTGGGTAAAATTACTAGACATGGAAACCTGCAAGGATTTCAGACAGTTACACAGGCTAATACATTTGTATTAAATGCAGAACATAGACGTCCCTTGTCTATATTTTTAGTTATTTTCATATTCACGCCTCTGGGCAGGGAAATAAAGAAACCGCTCAGAAATTAGGTAAAGCCAAGCTATAAAAAGATGAGAAATTATGCATGTGCTTATGCTAAGATATGTTTTTGTTTGTGACATATTCCAATCCCACTCTAAAAAAATAAAATAAAATAAAAATGGTAGAGCTGGTGGGATAGTTTTAATGCTCTCTCAGGGATGTAAAATAAACGGAGTAAAAAAAAGACATGACATAGTAAATGTTCTTCAGATGAAATATATTCTCTAGTCAATCGACTTTCAGAGGAATGTCTGACTTGGGTGTTAAATAGTCTAATGATTTAGAAAAATTGTGGAGATGAGCTAGATATTACCCGCAAGTGAATTGTTTGCAATAATCAAGAGAAGGACGGACTTAATATTCCATGGATGCCAAATAAATAGTGAAAAGGATCTGCATCTGATCCTTCAACTGGCCCACAGTAGATGTACTGTGGGCCATGTCTTTCTTCACACCAAGTCATTGTAGGCAAATGAAAGTGGGGAGAGAAGCCTAATGCTGCTTATAGCTCTGGCAGGCTCAGAGTTGGAAGGAAAAGTATATCTCAAAAAATAGAGCTGAAATCGGTATCCATGGGTATTTTCAGACGTGACTGGGTCGAGTGGGCCCGGCACGGAATCACCCCTTTGATTCCCCGCTGGGGCCACCACGTAAAGTGCCAACAGACACAGTGGCTGATCCTGGCGGGGAATCTGGGGGGGCGGGGCTGCATGGCTCAACATGCGGCCGCACAGCCCTGCCCCCCGATGCTGCCCCGGCCGCCCGCCCTCCAGGAGAAGGGCGGGCACTGTGGCCAATGCGGCCGCAGTGCACGCCTGCATTGACCATGGCCCAGAATCCCATCGTGGATTCTGGGCCGTGGTCTGGGGACAGACATTATGGTCCCCTTCATCACGGGGGAGGGTGGAATCACATTCACCATGCAAATGGCGCCGGTCCCGTTGGGACCGCCGTTCATGTGGTGAATGTGATTCCCCCCGTGATTCAGGGGGGGTGAACATCTGGGGTGAACTTCTGTTCCCCCAACAGACATTCCGTGATCGCGATCACCATGTGGGGATTCACTGTGGTTGACCGTGGTCACGTAACGTCTGAAAATACCCCATGTGAACAGATAAAAATGCACCATCATCTTGCTAATTGAATGACTTGGTCAGATACTAAATGGTACCCATGTATCTCCCAATGAAGTATCAATCAATCAATAGTTTATTTAGGCCTCAGCTTTCGCTATAGCCTTCCAGAAATAAAATGCATTTTTACATAATGAATCACATACACAAAGAAATCTACAAATTGTCAAATACAATAGAGCCTAAGACCCCAATAGTCCTAGATTTATGTTATAGGCCTCACTTGCAATAACTGGCAGGGTTTCCCCTACAGCCCAACTTTTGCCATCTTCCGTTTTTTGGAGGCCAGCCAAACAAAAGTTGCCAGGGCCACCACATCTGCCAATTCTACCAAAGTAAGAAGGTCGTTGTACCCTTGGCCTGGCTCTAAGTATGCTACCCCAACAATTAGCGGTTGAAGCCAAACTGCCCTGAGGTCACTAGAGTGGGAACAGGTTAACAAAAAGTGCTCAACCATTTTGACCCCCCTTTGGGAGCAAGTACATAGGCGTCTGGCATAAATAACCCCTTTGTATCTTCCTTCTACCACTTCAGTCTGCACCTGCTGGAAACGTAGAAGCATATAGCTTCTTCGAAGATTACGGTTCATTAGGCTGTCCAAATATATTTCCATCCCCCACACAGATTTCACCAGCTTAAGCCAGGGGGCAACCCTTAAGTTCCCTAGGGCCGCTATATCCTCTTGTCGAGCGATATCTTCTAGTCTGGACTGTATTTCCTTCTTAATACCAATTATAGATCTGCCAGCAAAATAGTCAAAGGAGAACACCTGGCTCTGAATCAGGTAACCCAAATACCTAAGTCATGGATAACCTCTGGGGCCCGTATATGGGATAGCAACGAGACGGCAGGGTCTGGGTCAGCTGAAAAAGAGAGGTACACTTGAGTATCAACAGCATATTGGTGACAACGCAGCCCGAACCTGCTCAAGACCTCCCCCAAGGGCTGCATATAAACATTAATAAATAATAATAATAATAATAATAATAATAATAATAATAATAATAAAAATAAATAGTTATTATTATTATTATTTTATTATTAACAAACATTTATATAGTGCCTGCAGTGTACCTGGCACTTTACAAAGTAATAAAATAGACATGGTCCCTGCCCCTAGGGCTTACAATCTGAGAGACAGGAGCTGGGGGAGAGACATAGGAAGGGGAACAGAGGGAGAGACAAGGGGTCTAACATTCATGAAGATGCGAGGTCTCAAGTGCACGTACTTGGCTTGGTTACGATGAGAATGACAGCAGGCAGGTCCATGTGGCAAGGATAAGGGTAAACCGATCGTAGGTATAGGAATAGTGGCTCAGCAGGATAAAGAGTCAGACAGAGCAGAGCGAAAGAGGTGAGTTTTAAGGAGAGATTTGAAGGTATGAAGGGAGGGGGCAAGGCGGATGTGGACAGGGAGGGAGTTCCAGGCATGGGGGGCAGCAAGTGAGAAGGGACGAAGGCGCTTAGGGGAGCAGGGAAGGCGTGGAAGGGTGAGAGAAGGGACAGAGGAGGAGCGAAGTGCACGGGCTGGAGTATGGAGGGCGATAAGTGCAGAGAGGTAGGGGGGAGCAAGGTTGTGAAGAGCTTTATAGGTGAAGACTAGGAGCTTGTGCAGGATTCGTTCAGGAAGGGGAAGCCAGTGAAGCGAAGAGAGGAGGGGCTGCACATGGTCGAAGCGACTGGCGAGGTAGATGACCCTGGCAGCAGAGTTTTGGACAGAGATGAGGGGAGAAAGGTGAGACCGGGGAAGGCCAGTGAGAAGGAGGTTACAGTAATCGAGGCGAGAGATGACCAGAGCATGAACAAGAGTTTTGGCAGACGAGACAGAGAGAAAAGGGCGAATCTTAGCAATGTTATGGAGGGGGAAGCGACAGAATTTAGCAACAGAGTCAATGTAGGGTTTAAAAGAAAGGGGTGAGTCAAAGATGAAGCCTAGGCTATGGGTTTGGGGGACAGGCAGGATGGTGACTCCATCAATAATTATTGACAGTGAGGAAGGAGAGGAAGGATGAGAGGGGAAGATAAGGAGTTCAGTTTTAGCCAAGTTGAGTTTGGAGACAGAATGGAGACAGAATGGAACCCTGCAGAAAGCCGCAGGACAAAGCATGGGGGCAAGATGTTTCAGTTCCCAGCACTATCTGCTGGCTTCTCCCTGAGAGGAATGAACAGAACCACTCAAGTACAGTCCCATCCAGCCCCCCCAGGTTCACGGTATCAAAAGCAGCCGAGAGATCTAGCAGGACAAGAAATGTTGAACGTCCTGCATCCATCTCTCGGCGGAGATCGTCAACCAAGGCCAGCAACACCGTCTCAGTGCCATAGCTTGAAAAGGGTCCAGGAAACCAATGCTATCTAGATGCACCTGGAGCTAGATTGCCACCACCTGTTCAATAACCTTCACTAAAAAGGGAAGGTTAGAGACAGGTCGGTAGCTGGCGAGTGCGTCCACGTCCAACGATGATTTTTTCAGCAGGGGGCGCACCACAGCCTCCTTGAGGCTGGGCAACAACCTCCCCTGCTGCAAGGACGAGTTAACCACCCTCGTCATCACCGTATCCAACGTCTCCCTGGAGGCTTTCACCAGCCATGACGGGCACGGATCAAGTTCACAACAGGTGGCTCTCACAGACCTGAAGACATCCACCGCATCGGCCGGCGTCACTTCCTGAAACTCCCCCCACAAAGATGGACCAGATGGGGCCTCCATCATCTCGTGCTCTCTATCTACTGCCTCTAATCCAGCATCGAACTCGCTCTGAATCCGAGCGACCTTGTCTGCGAAGTAGGTGACAAACTCCTCACAATGAGCCTGGGACACGTCCCCGTCCAGGCGGAGAGAGGCCGGACTAACCAGCCCCCACACCACCCAAAACAGCTCCGCCGGGCGTGACTTTGCAGACGCTATGAGGGCAGCAAGGAACTCCTTCCTTGCTGTCCTCACAGCCTCAACATAGGACCTCAAATGGGCCCTATGGAGAAGTCGGTCGGAGTCAGATCGAGTCCGACGCCAGCGTTGCTCCAGCCTCCTGCCTACTTGCTTCATCCCCCACAGCCTCTCAGTAAACCAAGGGGCCCTTGGTGACGATACAGAGGTGTCTTAGAACCACCCTGTCAATGGCCTCCTCCAGCAAGCTGTTCCAATGCTGGACCAGCTCATCAACAGAGTGACCGTCCAGGTCCAAGTTTAACTCCCTCAAGACCTCTTGGAACCGCAAGGTTCCATCAGCTTCCGAGGGCGGACCATCCTAACTGGTCCCTTCCCCCTCTGAAGGGGGTGGCTTGAAAGGCTGGCCTGAATATCAGGTAATTTCAGACATAACACTACCACGGTCAACCACAGTGAATCCCTGGTGGTAGTCGTTGGTCCCATTATATCTGTTCTGATTCCCGCCAGATGTTCACCCCAGTGAATTAATGTCAGGAATCAGATTGACCACAATTCTGGTGGGATCAGAATCGTGGTGGGATCAGGCCCCAACCGTGATCGAATTGGCCATGATCCGAATGGGCCACAGTTAACGTCTGTTACCTGCAGCCCAGCTGGATTGTGGTCCTGACCACGGGACAGGATCGGCCGCTGCGCCCAGCCATCTCCCAGTGGGCGGGTGGGAGGGGGAGCGTGGGGGGTGGCGTAATATTCATCTGCACGTCGCACCGCGCAGCCCGCCCCTCCCCACTCCCCGGTGAGAATCAGGTCAGCACATCTAAAGGACGGATGGCCTGATTCCTGACAGGGACCCTAAATGGATCCCAGTCCATGGTTCAGCGTGGCGGGTCTCTGGGCCTGGTACATCTGAAATTACCCATCCACTCACTGTTGTCAACCACACTCGAGTCCTTATATTTCCATTTGGGATTCCAAGAATATCTCCTAAATATTCAAGGCAGAAATTGTCTCCAATGTTTTGCAATATATTCCTATTATTGTTTACAATAATTATTTGAGGTATGGATCCCAAAGAAATATCTCACCTTGCCTCAGTATGAAAGAGTGTCCAGTTGGATTTGCAAATGCTCATATGAAGAGTATTTTAATGTCCTCCAAAGTATTCTTCTCAAATTCATACTATATAGAAACAAATATTGTAAGTCAAGCGTAAATCCTTCCTTAACAGACAAATTCATCCTCATGAATATCTATAATGCATTTGAAAAATATTTTACCTCAATCAAAGCCATGGCTAATAATTCATAACAATTCACAACCTTAGCTTCCAAAAAGGGCAATGTGGAAAGAAAAGGGTCTTTTTTGAGCATACCCATCCAATGATTGCCTTCTAACAACTTCATGCTGGCATTGCAAACAGGGAGAGTGTGTATATAACCTCACACACAGACAAAAGTCCTATATAAAGAGCTGCAGGTTCCTGGGATCTTCACCTGCAGTTAATCCTCAGTCATCACTGTCAATTGGTTAAAGTAAGATAAATTAAAGTCTTCCACATGATGCAATCATCCACCAAACGTTCTTCTTCTCTCACTTGAGAGAACATGGTATATCAATTAAATGAATCCCACAGATGAAGATCAATAGTATGAAAATACATGGTAAAATGAACCTTTTCTTAGGTAAAGCAACAATTAAAAAAAACAAATTGTGTAACACAAACATATGAAAAGCATAGCACTTGTACATATATGTATAAATCAATCTGTCACCACGGGCAAAAGAAACACATGCCAACAAGAGAAAAACATCTATAAGAAATGTTTTTTTATAAAAATACAGACCAATTATTTTCTTCATTTAGACCATTTGATGTTAAGGTGTTCAAATTGTATATCCAATATACTTCTCTCCTAAAAAACTGATTGGAATTCCTTTGTTGATGAGACATAGCTTCAACACACAGGTATCTTAAATCCTCCAATTTATGTTGTTCATGGATAAAGTGAGAGACCAGAGGTTCTTTAATTATTTTCCTCCTAATGTTGCTGCAATGTTTACAAATCCTAGTTTGAACAGTTCTGGATGTTCAACCCACATAGATAAATTTACAGGAACACAAAATTAGATATACCACATAAGCAGTGGAACAGGTAGAAAAATGTCTAATTTGATATTCCTTTCCAGTAGCTGGATGAACAAACACCTCTGTGGAACTACTGTGCCTACAATGGGCACATTTCCCACCCTTGAAATGACACACAGGTAAGGACCTAAAATGTGTAGGGGCAGACAATATTTTCTGAGAATATTTTATTTCAGTGTGGACTGGAATAAGTTTGATGGATTTTTTTTTTCCTATATGCAAACATGTTTTTTTCTTTGCAGCCAGGTGTAGCCTCTACTAAATGTCAATGTTTGCATATAGCCTTTTTTATGACTGCTGATCCCGGGCTGAATGTAATAGGACAAATCATTCTCCGTCCCCTCACATATATCTTTTGGGATAAGTAGGGATTCCCTGGACAAATTCAAAACCTTGAAAAAAAAATTCTTCAATACTCTTTCAGGGTACCCCCTCCTCCTCAAATTTCCCATTAAATCATTAGCCGGATCCATAAAAGTTGTCAAACTACTGCAGTTACATCTAAGGGTAATTTCATTTGTGGTGGGCCTTTTCGCCACCACGCTGAACCCTGGACTGGGATCCATCTTGGATCCAGGTCCGTGATCAGATTGGCCGTCCATCAGACATGCCGGCCTGATTACTGTGGGGAATCTCAGAGGGGATGGGACTGAGTGGCACAACGTGCAGCCGCTCGGCTCCACCCCCCATGCTCCCTCGGCCGCCCACCAACTGGGAGACTAATTAGGCTACTGCACCCAATCCCATCCTGTGGTTGGGACCTGATTCCAGCATGGGGCTGGGTAACAGTTGTTACCTGTGGCCATTCCCAGCCCTGTTCAGTATCGTGGCCAAACTAACCATGGTTCTGGATATGGGGCCAGCACCATCCTCAGAACCATGGTTAGCTTTGACCCCTGCTAGAGAGTCACTGTGGTGAACATCTGGTGGGGCTTAAACAGACATGCACAGGATCACAGCCACCACCCTGAATCCATTGTGATTCAGGGTGATTGACTGTGATTTTGTCACATCTGAAATTACCCTTTTGGCCCACCACAATGAAGCCTGGACCGGAATCCATCCTGTTCCATGATCAGACTGGCCATCCTTTATATGTGCCAGCCTGATCACGGAGGGGAATCAGGGAGGGGACGTGGCTGCGCGGTTCAACGTGAGGCCGCTCAGCCCTGCCCCCAAAGCTCCACCGTCCATGTGCCCTCAGGAAAATGGGTGGGTGCAAAGGCCAATCAGGCAGATGCGCCCGATCCCATACCATGGTCTGGACCACAGTCAGGAACGGGGCACGGAAAGAGACATTACTTTTTCCCCATTCCTGATCATGGTCCAGCTAACCAGGGGTGATTTCAGATGTTACGGGTGGGCGGTTCACCACAGTGAACCCCCAGAGGGGGGTGAACATCACAACCACGGGCCAGGGTGGAAAAACGACCCAAACAGACGTGACAGGACCGGGACCACGGCCGGGAACCATGCCGAACCATCACAGACCGGGGCAGCACAACAGATGTGCAGCCGAACCCCTGCCGTGGTCAAAATGCCCAGAAGGCACCGGGCAGGGGCGGGACACAGACATGGCCGCCTGAGGGCAAACAAAGCCAAAAGGCACACAAGGGAACGCCCACACAAGGGAATCAGGAAGGGAGGGGGGAAGAGGGAGAACAGGCTGACAGGCGCCACACACAGCACACACACACACACACACACAGCGGACCCGCAGCGGAACACACTGCATGACCACACGCCCAGGCACACACACCCACACACACACCCACACACACACAAGGGAAAGGTCGGGAAGGGGGGGCAGGGGCGCCCGGAACACAGCACGAGGAACAACGGGAGGGACGAGGGGGGG